>QTSX02000177.1:75937-178120 GCA_014839935.2 Entomophthora muscae | reverse complement strand
CCATGCACTTTACTATCAACACAGAGTAGGTGGTTGTGCACATAAGTTGGATTCTCTGTAGATTGGCCCTTTAGAAGTAACCTTTAAGCAAGGGTATAATACACTGTAAAGCTCCTGTCTAGTAGCCGCCCTTTTGCTCAGGTGCACACAAAGTTCCTTTGTAAATAATACCCCCTAAGGCCAATCTAGGGGAGGGTAATGTTGTGAATACTTCTATTTGCCATGTATCAATTTTGCCTTTGGTGGGCCATTTCAAAGATGAATCTCTTGCTTTCTCTTTTGCCTCTCAAAATGAGTTGATGGCTGAATCAGGAAATACAATTGTTTGGTTTCTTGACTCTGCGCAACTCACTTGCCCCACTAATGCTGGTGGCAAGTGATCCTACTGTCCTGGTAGTGTTTTTTGGTATTCCTAACCACTTTATATTCTATTTCACATTCACCAATAAAAATTAAGTTATATTCACATTTTTGCCTTTGTGTCTTCCAGTACTTCTGCGCCTCTCTCTAGCCACAACTAGTAGAAATTATTCTTCCAGGACCGCAAGTTAAACACTTTTGCCTTCCCTGTCATCTAACCAAGACTTAGTACAAATCCAATCCTAAGGTTAGGATTTCCTGTTGTGTGTCTGTGCCACGCCTCAGAACACAACAAACTGGGATATCTATTTTGTTAGCAGCAGCTTGATTTATTAGAGTGTTTCTATTTTGTGCAACTATGTTGTTTTAGAGCTTTTAGGACCATAACCTATCATATGACGTTTTAATAGCATAATATAATTTCTAAGAAGGCTGGATAAGTTTTAACTCAAGGGATATATAAATGCTTAGTATAAAGTTTGATTTTTTCTGATTGGGATTATATTTAAACTGATGTCATGTATGTACTTCTGGGAAGTATATTAAATGAGATAAGGGGAAGATTTAAGAAGAGAATGGTACTTTATTGGATACAAAATATAGAATAATATATAGTATAATGGCAAGCCACATACCGTTCATGTACGTCATGGGGTCATAGGGCTTATCTGAGTAATGTTCTTCTTGAGTCATAAGGCTTATTCAAGTTGTGTTCAATTTATGATCTGGATTGGGTGATTACTGTCATAGATAGTTAACTGATAATGGTGCCACCAGTTTACTGGCTGGTTGGAAAACCCTTCAGTGAGCTATTTGGTGACCTACTTGGGGCGTTAATCCCCCAAGAGGGAGTAATCAAAGATGTTAAAAATTCTTCCCCTGGGGTACAGGAAGGTGTAACCTTGGGAATTTTCTTAAGAGTTTCAGGGATGTGTTCTTGGTAATGACTCAGTTTGGCGTTGGGGAGGGGGAGTCTGTAGTTGCACTGGGCTGGGCTGTTTTTGCTTTGCAGAGGCAGAGTTGGTTGTGGTGCATACATTTCAGTTTGGTCCAAGCTCTAATTCCTTTGATGAGATAGGTGTTATTGGGCTTGACTTCATGACAATGCCTGGTCCGTGCAACCCTGGATCTAACTTATGCTGGTTGTGAATGACAACCCAGATTTTGTCCCCAACTTGGAATCTTTCCTGAAGTAGGAAATTGCTTCTATCTCAACTTTTTTTGTTCCATGTCTTCTTAGTCCTTTCTAGCTTGTTTCACATTGGGGTCACTGTCAACTGGCACCTTTTTGGGCTGAGGTAATTGCGGTCCTGTGGCTGTACTGACAAGAGCGGGCTTTTGTCCATAGACAATCTCATAAGGGCTTTTGCCTGTATTGCAGTTAACTTGTGTTCTACAGACCATGAGCGCTGTTGGGAGCATGTTGACCCAGGCCTTTTGGCTTGTTAGCAGATAACTTACTGAGGGCTTCTACAAGTGCCCTGTTTAGTTGTTCTATTTTCACATTTCCTTAAGGGGTGATATGAGCTGGAGTGATGTATTTTATTCTATTTTTGAAAAAGTAAATATTGGTGTCAATGGCTTTTAAGTTTGGTGCCTTCATACATGATCAGGAGGTCAGGTTTCACAAACTTGGCTATGATCTCTTTTCCAATGAATTGCCTCACATTGTTACCTTTGTGCTCTTTTGTGGCTTGTGCCACAGGCCATATGGTTGAGTAGTCAATAGCTGTGATGATGTACTTTTTGTCCTTGTTTTTGCCAGGCATTGGTCCCACAATATCCATCACACACCCTGAAGGGTTGTTTGATGGATACTGGTACTACTGACTTGGGTGGTGCTTTGGTTTGGGCGTACTTCTCACAGACTTTGCACTGCTCCAGTACTTCTCTGATATAATCTCGCATGTTGAGCCACCAGTTGCGTCTTAAGATATTCATACAAGTCCCTGCTGCAGGTGTGTCCCAGGTCTCAGTGATATTGGGGGTTTGTGTTGACGGGACGTAAGGTACAGTGTCACCATTTGGAAGTATTTGGTGAAAGATACCATATACGTTTTTTAACAGGTGTTTGTTCTTGAGGACTTTCTCTTGGATGTTCATTGGGGTGCCAGGTAGAAACCCTTCCGGGAGATTTCCCATGATCAACATGGGCCAATCAGGGTCCTCATCAGTTCATAGAACATACTTACTGTATAGCCTTGATATGGAGTCTGCAGTAAGCACTTCCTTGCCTGGCTTATATTCAATTTTCATTGGATATCTCTGTATGAGGCTCATCTATTTGGCTTGTCTTCTTTACAAATGCTGTTGTGTCTTGAATAATATTAATGATTTGTGATCAGTGAGGACCTTGAACGCTTGGGCCCTTTCTAGATAACATTGCCATTTCATGAGGCAGTGCAAAATAGCTACCAATCCCTTGTCGTGTATGGGGTATCTTTGTTTGCCATCAGATAGTTTCCTTGACTTGTACGCTTTAGGGAAGAAGTCTTTTTCTGCTGTTTGGATACAGAGCACCTCTTCTATGGCGTAGTCAGATGGATTGGTTTCTAGTTTGTATATTACTTCACAATTGGGATATTGGAGGATAGGGGTGTTGATCATGTGTTCCTTCAGTTGAAGGAAGTGTTGATCATGTAGTGATGTCCAGACAAACTTGGTTGTTTTGCCTGTGATGGCAGACTGGGGGGCTGTTAGGGTACTCCAATCAGGGATAAACCTTCTTACTTAGGCTACCATCCCAAGGAAGGTGTGAAGTTCACTTTTATTTCTTGGAGCTGGAATCTCAGTTATGGCCCGTATCTTGTCTGGATATGGTTTGTTTCCATCCTTGCTGATAATGTGACTGAGGAATGGGAGTTCTGTTGAGAAGAACTCACACTTTGATGGTTTTGCAACCAATTGGTTCTCTTCAAGGGTGCAGAGGACCAGGCAGACGTCTTCCCAGTGCTGTTCCAGGTTGGTACAGTAAATGATGGTGTTGTCCAGGTAAATTATTGCTTGTTTTCCAATTTGTTCCTTGAAAACTTTGTTCATGAAGGTCACCAAGGTACTGGGAGCGTTTTTCATGCCAAAGTTGAGAACAACACATTCAAAGGATCTGTGTTAAGTTCTAAATGCAGTCTTTGGTATATCTTCAGGTTTCACTTAAATTTGTTGATAGCCTGCTGTCAAGTCAATTTTTGTTAAGACTTAGCCCCCAGGGCGTCAAAAAGGTTGTCAATTAGGGGCATGAGATACCTGTTTTTAATTTGACCTTGTTGAGTGCTCTGTAGTTGGTGACCAGGCAGAGTCCTCCATTTTTCTTTGCCACAAAGAAAACAGCAGCACCAAAAGGTGACTTTGATGGTTGTATGAGTCCTTTTTTGAGCGCTCTGTCAAGGTAAGCTTTTAGGGTGTTGTCTTCTTGTGTTGTGAGGCAGTAGATAGGTTGTGCTTTAGGTAAACTCCCTTTAAGGTCAATTTTGTGTTGTATGCTGCAGTCAGGAGGTAATCCTGGCAGTGTTTCTTGGAAGACAGTGGGGAACTTGTTAACTACTGGTCTCAGATGTGGTCCTCTTCACGTTAAGTCTCTGTGTTTTTAAAGTGGATAACCTTGTATCTGCAGGTATTCCAATTGATTTTGCTAGGGCTGGTTTCCTCTTCTGTTTCCATGATTTTCACAAACACATGATACCTCATAAGTGTATCAAGGTGAGTTGGGTAAACATGGTGATGCACTTTTCCTCGTTGTATGGTGAGGGTAGCACTATCCCAGTCAGTGTGAGGTTTGGTCTTTCTCATCCAGTCCAGGCCAAGTGTAACATCATACTTGGGGATTGATATTATTGGGCCACTGAGCGTGGTTTGCATGTCTCCTTTTGGGTACGGAAAGGTTTTGCATCTTGAGTGACTGGTGTGCTTCTGTTATCTGCCATGATGACTCTCTTGATACTGCTTTGGGTGGTAGGTAGTTTCATGAGGTTAGCAAATTTCTTATCAACAAGGGATTGGCCTGCTCCAGTGTCAAATAGTGTGGTGCCCTAGTATCTACAAAAACAGAAAGGATAAGTGAGGAGTTTATTTCCTGTTTGGGCGGCAAACAGTAGAGGGTTGCTAGAGGGTACTTGGATCATGGTGATTGATTCCACGTCTTGGTCCCTGTTGAGTCTTGTAGGTTGGGGGAGGGAAGCTTGCCTAAGCATTCCCCTAAGCTTTTCCCTCCTTGTTGGTATCTTTGGTGCTTTTCTGTTTGGCTTGTGTAGGATGATTCTCAGTTTGAGGATGGGTGTTGTTGGCTTGGTTGTTCTGCTTATTGGGTCAAGGATCCTTCTTGGCTGTAGGACTCTCCTTGCCCTTGTTGGTTGCATGTAGGTTGTCAGATTTTTGAGCTGTGGATTTTCTTTCCAAAAACACATCTTCAAGGTTCTTACAGCAAGTCATGTCAAACTGACGTCTAATGTGCATGGGAAGGTCATTGTAGAAGTCCAAACATGGCCCAGGTTCATCAAAGTTGATGGTGTTGGGCGTGAAGTCATATAGGTCTTTGTATAGGGCAATGTACTCCTCAATGGTTCCTGTCATCTTGAAGGTTTGAAGCTCTGTCATAATCACTACGTCAGAATCCTTTGTGGAGAACTTTCCAAGGAATACAGCTTTGAATCCCTCCCAGTTTTCCTTCTGGTTGGGGTGTTGGGCTATCCATCCGCTTACAAAATGGGATGTGGTTCCTATAACACAAAGGGAAATTTCACTAACCCAGAGTCTTTGGGGGTAGCCCTTTTGCTCAAATTTGCTTTGTGCACTGTTGATCCAAAGAGACACGTTTTCTTAATATAGTCCCGTAAAAGCGCCAATTTTGGCTGTATGCAGGTGTTGGAATATGATATTGGGTATCTCAGGCTGTTGTGGTCCTGTCGTGGTTGATGCTGTGGGTAACAATCTGAGGGCTTTGAGAGATTTATATTGTTTGACGGGTACAAGGACGTTGTTGTAGATGACAAGGCCTGTGGGAACGTCTTGTCCTTCTTTATAGTCTCTCCAGCCGTTAGGGAGTACCATTACTTGGGTCTTTTTTGGGAGGAATTTTTCCTTTGTGTGGGTAGGTATAGAGAACCTACCTGCGCTACTACTGTTGTGTACATACTTCTGGGAAGTATATTAAACAAGATAAGGGGAAGATTTAAGAAGAGAATGATATTTTATTGGATATGAAATATAGAATAGTATATAGAACCATGGCAAGCCACATACTGTTCATGTACGTCATGGGGGTCATGGGGCTTATCTGAGTAATGTTCCTCTTGAGTCACGAGGCTTATTCAAGTTGTGTTCCATTTAGGATCTAGATTGGGTGATCCCTGTCATAGATGGTTGACTGATAATGGTGCCACCAGTTTACTGGCTGGTTGGTGAACCATTTGGTGAGCTATTTGGTGATCTACTTGGGGCGTTAATTCCCCAAGAGGGAGTAATTGAAGATGTTGCGACACTGAAAACGTATAATTTTTGGAAAAAAAGTAGAAAATTATTTAAACACAACTCTATTGGAAAAGCAAGCTTTTTAACGAACTTTTAATTGGTTTATTTACTTAAAAGATGTACACTCAAACTAAGTCATACGGGTTCTACGCCTGATCTTAGCCAATAGGTTTAGGGATAGTCGGGGGCTCTCTACCTAAAACGACCGAAATTTTTACAAGGGTTGCTAGGGCCGATTTCTAGAAGTGGCGCGGTTGTACTGCTGCTTCACATTTCGGCATAAAAGCCCCTTGTTTAAAAAATTACACCTTTGTCCGCTTGTTGATCCTGCATTCGGGACTGGTTGTAATACACCGAAATGCAAAATTATTGCAGGTTTAGTTTTGCTTTTTGATGACGAGTAGGAATGAATTGGCTTATATAAAATGCTATCCGTATTATACCCTTTGGTTTGGATATGCGTAAGTGGGTGTTGGCTAGAAAATTGGATTGTAACATGTGAGTAGTTTTTATGATTTAAAGTTCGCTATCTGGAAAATCATTCTGCCGAGTGAGGATTATGGGTTGATGGTGAAATTAAAACTGCGGACACCTGAAACCCGATAATGGACAGGCTGATGTTTTATATAAAAACTAGAACGTGTTTAGAAATAAGTGTAATGGTTTCAGAATAAATTGTTGAAAACATGATGCCTGATTTAGATCTGCACATAACCACATATTTTTGGCATCAGCTTCCAATAAAGGTAAGTTTTAATTTACAGCTTACAGCAATTGTAAATAACAGCTGCTCCTTTGCTGATATCATAATTATCCACATAATATTGCCAAATCAAACATGGCTTATAATTGTCACTCTCCGATATCACAATATCTACTCCTGAAATCAGCCTAAATACCCCTCCATGCTCCACTAAACTCATACATCCCGACAAATCTATTCTAAATACGAATTCTAAACAGAAATTCCAAATTGATCACGTTTACACAATACTCTCCATCTATCTGAGAGCAAAGCCACACAACCATCCCTTTTACCCAAGCTGAAAAAAAACATATTTTTTAAATTGTGCTGACATCAAAAAAGGAAATTAACTCTCCCCAATAGGATGCATTCCAAAAAAGCTCCACAATATTAAATTCTTTGACCAGATTTGGTTTAGTATTTAAACTTGCTGCGGTGAAACTCGTAGCGTCTCAATCCAAATTTATCCGCAGTCGTTTAGTAATTGATCCATTTACCAGCCTTTACCCAAAACCCCATATCAACTCCATATCTTCCCAGCAACGCACCTGAACTTCGCTCTTGTTTTTCCTTAAGCATGTGATACCAAAGTGACCATCATTTGATATTCACCCCCATTCAATCCAACGCTTCCCAGACACGTAAATAAAAAACCTAATTTAGATCACCCTTGATCCCAGTAAGTAGCCACCCAACCCGAAATCTACAAGGAGCTCATGGATTTCCTTTTGCGATCTAACCACCAATATCCCCTTCACCTCAACTCTACCCCCCAAAAATTGGAGCAGGAAGATATTCTGTCAATTTTCCCGAGAACTGATTTTCAGTCATTCTTGACCCGACTATATTTTTTCTTCATATGTAAAATTTTTAACTTTATAAAAAACAAAAATTTAAATATTATCTATTTGATAATAAAGGCTATACTCCTCACATATAGTTATTTTTATTTTATTTTCTTTGTATTTAAGAGGCTTAATTTTAAATAAATACTTTTTTAAAAGCTAATTAATTAAATATCACTGCTAAAAAATAAGTAAGGAACATTAAAAGTTTCATAGAATAACTTTTATGGGAAAGAAAATATTTATTTTTGATTTTTAATTTTTATTGTTGCAAAGGGAAAAAATTACACGTGAAGAAAAATATTGTTGTATTAAAACTGAATGAAAATTAGTTGCTAGAAAAAGAATTGACAAAACAGCTTCCTGCCCCAAAAAAATACAATTTACTGACACATTTTAATCACAGCCGCCTTACAGATTACCTATATATGGATGAATTAAATTTACCCCTTTTATCCATATCCACCACTATAGCTTCCAAACCAATCAATAGTCAAATCACCCAATTCCCTGAAAATTTTTACACAAGCAAATTTATTTGCCCAGCTATCCAGATAGCTGGGAAAAGTTTCTCTTATTTTTATTGTTCACAATTTTTTCCAAGAACACAGTTTAATGGGAATCCACCTTCCAGGCATATATTTCTGGGAAGTAAAAATAACAAGATAAGGGGAAAATCAAAAAGGGAATGATACTTTGTTAGATATAGAAACAGAGTGCTATATACCAAAATGATAAACCACATAGTGTCCATGCAGATCATGGCTGTAGCAGATATTTTAGAGGACTGGATTCCCCTGTAACTCATATGTTTCAACCTAGTGTAATCTCTGGACTTTAGGTCAGGGCCAACTTTACTTGTTGGTTGAGTTATTTCTCAGGAAAACAGCTTCCAAGAGAAATTGATCAAAGATGCTGTAACAATGCCAATGTTTCACTGATGGGCATTAAACCTTTGCCATTTGAAGCTCAATGTTTCCACAGTCTGTTAATCTTTCACCAAGAAATCAATGAGTATTTATCATTGTAGCAAAGCGCCTCAGAAAGGTTTCATGTAGGCTTTTTCCTTTTTATTGTCTTAACAAACTACCCAGGCTTTTTTTGGTAAGTCCTCTCAACATTTCCCTGAGACATCATGTTGAGAAACTGGGGTTATTGCTGGTATGTTCAAAGCTACAGATATATGTTAGCCTTGACAATGTACTTTACCTAATCCTAAGCAAGAGCACTACAGACTACATTAGAATAGAGCTTTGAAGATAATTACGCTTATTGGAACTGGATTACGGTCTAGCCAGCAGCTGCAATCTATCTAGGTGTAACTAAGACCTTGTTATCATCCTTTCAGGTGTCTGTATCTATATACACTGCAAAAACCCTGGTTCTTGTCTTTCAGACAGTTCTCAGTGGCTACCTTTGCAATAGGTCTATCTTTGCTGGCTGTGCCTATCCTTATTTGCTATCCTTGGCACGTGTGCTGCTACTGGCCTTAATAAGACATACATGGTACTTCAGATACAGCCTACACTCTTCTTGAGCTAGCCTACTGGTAGTTATCAATTGGCTGGATCTTTACACGCCTATTATGGCGCTAGAAAATTGTGACATATTTAGTTGACACTTAGAAATGGTCCCAGTTCTAGACTTCTACTTTGGGAGCTAGAATTATGGTATCCCTGTTTTCTATTTTTAGGGTTTAATAAGTTATCCTTTTCTGGCTGGTGAGAATTCTGCCTATTAATACATTGTTTCAAATTGGGGATTATACACCATATAATAGCTGACTCAATCCGATGTTGATGTGTGGATTATCTGCTGTGTAATGCTGACCCAAAGCAATAAGGAACCAATTATACACCATGTAAAGCTGACCCAAACATGGTATTTCCTAGCCATTTGCACATCACTTGTTTGATATACACAATAATGCCTTCCAGGCTGGGTGGGACTGAGTTGATACAACATCCAGTAGGATGGGATGAGAGATATACAATTGATGATCTAGTGATTACACAGTGTGCAATCACTGATAATTACTATAGCGGCTGACAATTATACGCCGTATAATAGCCATATCAATTATAATAATTTAAGTGATTATACGGTGTATAATCACTACACTTAATAGAATAATAATCTAGTGATAATACAACGTGCAACTGGCAAGAATTGCATGTGATGATTAGCCTGATCTTTTGTGGTCAATCAGCCTACTCTCACACACTGTATAAAAGAACAAACACTGATGTCAAGAAAGTCAACAAGCAAGCAAACTTTCTTTCAAAACTAATCCCTCATGTTTGAGACCCCTGTTGTGTTGCCATAACTCTACTTCAGTATCTATCTTAGTGTTGTAGGCTAGCCTTGGGAAAAAGTGGGTATCTGAGCCAGTCTCAGTATTAGTCTATGGATAAAGACTATTTGCCAGAACCATTCTCAATGATGGTTCTGCCATCAATCAGTTTAAATTGCAATTCTGTCCACAAGATGGGGTTAAAGAAGCAGCAATGCAGGAATCAACAATTAATAACTCTGATTTGAGCTTGATGGCTATAGCAGCAAAAGCCAAACCTGGGACTTCTTCTGTGTGTATATGTGTAGCAAATCTGGGGTTGAAAACCTTTTTAAACCAAACAACTGTGCGTAAAGCGGATAATTTCAAATTTCAGGAAATCAGAGGTGTTAGAAGTTCCTGGTGACATTGACAGCCGCCTGCTTTTGCTATCAAGCGCTGTAACTTAATGCTTTAATGTTAAGTATATAGTAAGATGCTTAATCATATACTTAAGTTCAAGATCAAGTTTAAACTGTATGATCATCCTCTTACTATGTTTTCAAAGTTTGAGTAAGTTAAACTGTTAATTAACAGTCAGCAATTTTAAGTAAGTTGAACATGAAACCACCCTTGTTTATTTTGACTATCTTGACACACAGCAATTTAAATTTCCTATCTCAACTCTCTTATCCCCAAATCTATATAAGCCTTGTAGCATTGCTATTACCATTTTCTCAATCAATAAAGACTTTTAACCCACAAAAATACTTTTATTGCTTTTAAGACTTACAGAATCACCATGAAACCCCCTATTTTTCTTTTCTCTGGAGAGTTAGGTTCAAATGGTTGCTTCTACTCCTGATTTTTCAATCTATACAAGTTTTTTTTCAGATCAAAACTAGACCTGGTTCAGGCATTAGCACCAAGTATTGCAAGAATAAAAATGGGCTCTTGATATTCCAGGAAAGTGGTATACTACTTCTTTATTATCCACAAATCCTCCAGTCAAGGAAAAGCCTCAACCTGCGCCAGCCAATGCCAATCATATCAGTCTTTTCCGTCCCTTTGCTTCTATCTTCTTGATTACCTACTCAAGAGCATATGCCTTCTTAGGGCAACAGCGCCCATGTCAACACTAAAAATGTTAACAGTGGCCATGTTCACTTTTAATGTCAATACTATAGTAAAGTGACAACCCGGTTTTACTTAATGTTGTTTCCTGGATGTCAACACTTTTTTAATTAACAAAACACTTTACCCTGAACATTTTCATTATAAAAAATTATTTTAAAATACAGTATTATACTAAAATGGCCCAAGAGAGTTCAAAAATGCAATAAAAAACTATCATAAGTAGTAAGAATAAGGAGATATAAGCAATTATTTTTCAACTTACTATGTAATTTACACTCTTTATTATAAAATTATTTTTTATTCCCATAAAAATTAAAATTCCAATGAACCAAAAATAAAGATATTTTATCTATCATAATAACTACAAAAATAAGAAAATTCTTTATTTAATTTATTATACTTTTTATAAGCATAACTGAAAATATCTCATACCTTAAAGATAAATTAACAAAATATAAGATATTTCTTATTAAACCATACTGAAACTAAAAATAAAGCTTACCATTTATACCTAAAAAGATTATTACTATACAATTAAATCAAAAAATTAAAAGTTTAAAAGTAAAAAATATATAGGCAAAGCAAAATAAAGTTTATTTGGCTAATTAAAGCCACCAGCAAGAGCAGTGGCGACATCTTCAAGGTACTTTTTTATCTCCACCACCTTATACTTTTTCTTGACCACCTTCTGCACGTCCTCCTGATAGACTTGCTCCTTTGACTTCCTCTTCTTGGGGGCCACCTGGTTGGCCAGGTTGCAGAACTTGGAGACAGTCCAGGCCTGCTCCTTTTGTAGCTTGGAGAAGAACTTGTTGAACTTGGGGTTGGTCCCAAACTTCACCTTCAGGTGCTTATTCCAAACCTCAAGGCTAGAGGTGGTCTTCATCTCCCCCCTTGAGGCAGGCGCCTTGACAGTTCCAAGGGGCAGTGGCCCCGCTCTTACCTCTCCGGGCAGTCACCTTCTTGCCCACTCATTGCCGCTCAAAGTACTCCAGGTAGCCTTCAAAGATGGTGGAGTGCTTCTTGATATAAGCATCCTCCAGGAGGGCCTCAAAGCCAAGCCCGGTATGCTCCGGGCGCACAAAAGCCAAGGCAGCAAACTGGGTCAGGGCAAAGCGGCACTTCCCCTTACCATTGTTAAGATACTTGTCAAAAATGTCATTCTCACTCTTGAGATTCTTGACAAGGGCCTGCCTAAAACAGAAGAAGCAGCCCTGGACTTCTCCATCAAAGGTGGCCTGGAAGGCTCTTAACTGAGCCTGCTCAAAGTCCATTATGATAACCTTTGGCCCAAGTGAGCGCGCATGAGCTAGCTGCTCAGCGGCAAAGGTTGCCTCATCCTTCTCAGCAGAGGAGGGATTTGCCCTTGTGGTGTGGGTGGGAGGGGGGAGCTGGTTGACGGGAAGGGAGCTCAAAGCATCCTGGACAATCTTGAAGGCTTTGGCATAGACCTCTGTCTTGGCACCAGGAAGGAGAAAGAACACAAGAGGGATAACCTGGTCATTGAACTGCCTATGCAGGACCCAAAGCTGCTTAAAGAGAGGGGGGCAAGTAGCAAATGTGCCATCACACATCCAGGTGGTAGCAGTGTTCAGCTGCTCCAGGTTTTGGGTTGTGGCATAGACTACAATCCTATCCTCCACTTCCTGCCCATTGTCATGGAGCAGGAACATCTCACCATCCTTTGGCTTCTTGAGGGCATCTGTGAGGACCAGGTCCTTGATGTTGGTGGCACTCTTGGCCAGGGGGTTTGAGGATTGACGCCTATCACTCACAAACTTGACCAACTGGGTGTGAGTAGGGACCCTCTTGAGGTTGATAGGGGACAGGTACTTGCAAGCAAGCACAGCCAGCTGGGTGGCAGAAAGGTCTTTGGAGGTGGGCATAATCTGCACCAGATACCACTTCAGGAGGCAGGAGATGGTAGTTTTGGGCATTATGCAGGTATGCTTGCCCTTTATGGTTTGGACCAGGTTCCAGTGCTCAGTATTGAGCCGCACTGGGCAGGAGCGGTCCTTGCAGGTGTAATGCCAGCTCTTAAAGCCCCGGTTGGCATTGTTGCAGCTGAAGATATACCCATTGGCCACCATGGCCGGCCCACCCTTTACACTCATGATTGGGAAGTATTTGGGCAAGGAAGAGGGAACCTTGAACTTGCCATTAACATTGCAGATGTTGTGGGCCACAAGAGGGTCCCAAGGGCCAGCAGGAGCACAGCAGAAGCCAGGGAAGTAACCGGGGCGGGCTTCAAATCATCCCCAGATGAGCTTGAAGGGGGAGAGTTTGGCGGGGATGAGGAAGCAGAAGGGGGCTTGTTGTGGTGCTCCTCATTTGCAGGAGACTTATCCTTGGGTGAGGTCTTTTTGCCTTGCTGCTGCTTCTTGGTTGGCTCCTTGTCAGAAGCTGAGTTTTAAAAACTGTGCTCTGTAAGAGAGCCATCAGTTTCCTCTCCCCCAGTGGAATGAGCAGGGCTCTTCTCAGAAGAGGGCTCAGGGGAGGGCTTTGGAGATGGCTTGGGAGATGGTTTGGGGGTGGCCTTCTTTGATGAGACAGGCTTTTTCTTGGTGGCTTTGGTGGGCTTGGAGGGACGCTTGGTACCCTTTGGCTGTTTGGAAGTGTTCTTGTCCTAAAATAATAAGTAAAATGGTTTAAAATAAAGCAATGTTTATAAAAAACAAACAAAACAACTTAAAAAGCATAATATATAAAAAGTAAATCTTAGATGACTTTTCTTGGCATTTGAAGATTAAAAATTATTTGTATAGTTTTTATTTTATTAAAGTTTTAAATAAAAAATTAAAAGTTAAGATATTTATGTGAAAGTATCATAATTAGATATAAATTTTATTTTAAAAATTAGAAAATATGAAAGAGCAAAGTCAAAAATACAACATATCAAAAAATGAGAAGTTTTTATTATATAAAACATAAAGTTTTATATGTGAGAACTGAAAAGCATCAACATTATGAGTGACAATTAGTAAAAAAAGCTGAATTCTCACTGTCAATTACAAAAATTGTAGACGTTATTTTTGACGACATTGTCACTGTCAACATTTTTTTGAAAAGTTACTATGAAAAAACATAGTACGCTTAATTAAATTTACGCAGGCTAGCAAAAAAATTAACTGTTTTCTGTGTGTTTTTGTTCACATATAAAAATAAGTGAAAAAAGTATCAAGGTTCTTTATTTCTTTATTAAAAATTATATTTTGGAGGTGGTAATATGATATTTTACCATTGCGCTTATATGAAGTTGTTAAGAAGTTGTATTCAAGTATTGAAAAGGGTAAAGTGTCAACAACGTCACTTACAACATTCTTTATATGAGGTGGCATATTAATCTAGGCTTAATTGCACCACTCTAATTTGCTTAACTCCACCCCAGGGGATGATCACAAGCAAATAAACGACATTTACCAGTGTCAACATTATTTTTAATAATAAATTCTATAGTAACTTACATAGTAAGTCACGCTTAAATTATTAGATCACTGTTAGCACCCAATCCACTTAATATATTAAAGCCGTAATAAGTGCCACATAAATATTTATAACATGAACCTTTCAACAATCAAATATATGCGCACTGTCTTTTTCCATATAATAATTCAATAAAAAAACATTTTTAAATGCACACTTTTTTCCACTGTAGATGCTTCAGTTTTGTTATTAAAAATAAGTTCAGCTTAAAAAGTGTCAACATTGACACTTTTACGTTGTGAAAACAAATAAAAAATAAACTAATTTTTATTAGTAAAAGTAAAGGAAAAATCAGGTTAAATCAAGTTTTTTATTAAGCTTAATATTAAATTGTGTCAAGAGGCCACAATTTTGTCATGTTTTCTGGGTTCACACCCCTGAACGCTTTAAAAAAGAATTAAGCTAGCGTGACTAGCAAAAAACATAGGATATTTAGAGTTTCAAGTTGACAGTGGCCATGTTAACAAAGTGTTGACATGGCCACTGTCAACATTTTTAGTGTCAACATGGGCGCTGTTGCCCTTCTTAGGGCGCATCAATCTTCTCCTTGGTTGAAACCAAATTACTGGTGAATATTCCACTTAGGCATGGTATCATTATTCATTAGGTCTATGATAACTGGTTTGAATTCTTTTGCACTAATCCACATGTAGGGAAGCTATTCTCCGCAAGGTGAGTCCCTAACACTAGTATTTATTTCATCTTCTATTAGACTTTACACTGAAGTTTATTCTATTATATCACTAAATTTCTTTCTTTCAGTTTAATTATAATATAAAAGCAAAATACTATACTGATATCATACATTATAAATTTTTACAGTAATACATAGACTCAAAACTATGAACCTTAATCCAGAAGTAGTAAGAAATGTCACATTGCTATGGGCCACATGTGAAGTTATGCCTTCCCCTTGGGCCTCTACTTCAATCCTCACCAAATGCTTGGGAATCTCTTCCAACTTACGCCTGGATATTTTCCAAATATTTACTGAAAAAACCCAAGAAAGGTCCTCACACTATTAATTAAAGAATAAGTCTGAGAATGACCCCATCTAACCCACCCAAAAGACACCTCTGGTTAAATATCATGTGCAAGAGCAGTGGTAATTGCATACAAGACAGGTTCCTCAATTTTTAGTTGAGTCAGTTTTTCCTTTGATTTTGTTCATTTGGATTTTTCCAGATTTTCCTGCCTCAAGAGATGCACCCATATTACTTCATATCATTGGTCAATAAGTTTTGGACATTCAACTTCCCATCCAAATTTCATCTTATCCCTTTAAATGAATGCAAGAGTTGTGAAAGACCTTGTTTCATCATTCTCTACTCTAATAAAGTTCAAAATTTGTTATTCTAATTTGGCCATTTGATTTATTCTGTTGATTTTGGTGTTCAGTTGATTCATTCCCCCTTTTGACCTCCCAGGAATAGTTGGCAACAGCCTTTTGGTTGTTGCCAAAACTGAGATTTTATTGTGGTTGAGAGCTTGCTTTTTTCTCCTAACCTGCCCCCAATTCTTACACTACAGGCCCTTTCAGACTTTTTACTTCTGATGACTATAAAAAATATTCCAGGTTGAAGGTTACATCAAAGACATAGATTCTCTTATAATTTCTTAATGTTAGAAGACTTAGGATATTATCCTGGTGGATGATAAAATATCATGGTCTGAATTTTTCAGACAGCAGTGATGTAAACTTAATACTGTAAATTCAGAACCTGAATGTAAAAATGCAGGATTGTCAAATCCTTGGTCCAAATTTCAAATCACTTTTGCGGGCAACTCAGCTGAGTGATAATTAAAATATTTAATAATATCAACCATTTAATTTGAATTTTTTTGGCTTATTTAAATTGGAAAATTTCAAATCTCTTGAGCAGATAACTCAACTAACAAAAGACAAAACTCAGCAAACAAATGTGGGATACATGAATCAGAAATGCAGGATTCTAATGTACAATTTGAGATTTCCTGAATTTCAAACAAATCATAGACATCATGTAAAACTTAACAAATCTGAAATTGTGGGATTGTCAAATCCAAGAACCAAGTTTCAAATAATATTTGCAATGAATTTGAAATAAATATA
Organism: Entomophthora muscae; assembly: GCA_014839935.2. Classification (NCBI taxonomy): domain Eukaryota; kingdom Fungi; phylum Entomophthoromycota; class Entomophthoromycetes; order Entomophthorales; family Entomophthoraceae; genus Entomophthora; species Entomophthora muscae. Next base: position 161,723 of record QTSX02000177.1, on the reverse strand, counting down.
ATTTATGGGTGTCTCAAAAAGGATGTCAAAGGATCTAGAGTAGATTTGTGCTGACTCTTTTAGGAAGCACAGGCATTCTCAAAAATCACCCTATTCTGATTTAAGACGGCTAAAATTTAGATCCTACCATTCACAAAATTAACATATATAACAATAAAATTAACTAAAATATACATTCCTCTTCTTGAGTTTAAAATTTTAATAAAAATTTATTATGTCTTCTTTCAATAACAACCAAGCCAACGAGCTGTTTCCTGGCCTTGACAAAATCATGCAGGGCTACACTGGGTCTCTTAATGGTGAAGCCTCTGTCTATAGCCACTCCCAACCTGCAGGCCCCTCCGCAAGCCCCACACAGGAGTCTGTTTTTTCCCCCTGAACTTCCAGCATGGTCCTGTTTGCCCACCATGCACAGGCCACTGCCAACCCTAATCCCTTATCAGCAATGGCATCCAAAACCAGCCATTTTAGCCATGGGGTCACACAGAGAGCCCAGAACCCCAAAACAGCCAATCAGATGTCATTGATCAGTTCCCAAGATGAACACATCCCTCCCCCAGCCAATCAGCCTGCAAGACGCAGAAGAAAATTGATCACCCTGGAGATTGTTCTCAAAATGGTTGAAAAGCAAGGCAAGCTTATGTCACTTGGGGAAATTGCGGCCTCAATGGGGTTTGCAAAGTCCACTGTGGCTGCAACCCTGCGAGCCCATGCCAACTGTGGCCCCCTACTAAGAAGACCCCAACTAGTGCACGTACATCAACCAAAGGTGATAAAGCCCATCCCCTTATGATGGCCATTATGGAACGTGACCTGCGGATGCCCCTGGTCCAGGTACGTCTCCAGTTGGGACTCCACGGCATCTTCATCAACAAAAGAACAGTGAATTAATGGATGCACGGAGTTGTGGTTGCTGCTAGAATCTTGTCCAATCAAGTTCTCAGTTGCCCTATTTTGGTGGACACTGACCCCTAAAATTCAACTATTATTAATTTTATCAAAGGGTGTGCAATGAGGGCCTGTAATGACGTAATATTCCTATTGTATGCTAAGATATCTGCAAGTATCTAAGACTTTAGAGAGAAGCGCATCCAATATGACGTGTACAAGTGCGGCCAAATCTTGTATCGTTTTGTCAGAGTTTTATTGGCAGTTTCCCCATTGGGTGTCAAATTATTACTCGGCAATATTGAACACCACAGATGGGTATGCCTGCCAGACAGAGCTCAAGGCCATGCTGGAGGAGTGGGCCACCCAAAAACGCCGTGCACACAGTTGTACTGAGTGCGGAGATGAAGCAGCAGGAATGGGCAACCCCAGAAATCAGGGCTGCGGGGCATACCTGCTGGTTCTACCCCATCAACTACGCCAACATGCATCTTGCAGATGTATGTCTCTACAATTTTGGTTCTGCCCTCAGGCGCTTAAAGACTGCCACCTACAATAAACAGTGCACCCAAATTGATAAGGGTTATGAGCTTTTCCCTTCTGTGTTTATCCAGGACCTATTTGATCTCATCATCTTCTATGCAAGTGATAGTGATAAGTCCAGAAAGAACCCTGAGTCCCCCCACGCCACTCCATTCCTTTCACCAAGCCCGCACATGTGACAAAAGAAGAATTTGAGCAATTGAAGCAATCAGCTCTTGCTGCCCCTTCCCAGTCAACAAACCCCGTCTCCCCAACCCCCCATCAAGCCACCTGCCTTCCAACCCTGACTCCCAAACCACCACTCATTCCCTCGCCACTATCTCTGTTGCTGTTCCTTTCATAGGCGCAGATGAAGGCAATGTTCATACCGCCCATTCCCTCCCCTTCCCGACCTTTGATTAGTAAATAAATCTTTTCTTGGTGACTACTATTAAAATTGATCTTTTCTTTCAGTTCATAATTAATAATATATTTTTTACATTATTATAAGCTTCCATGTATAAAGAATTTTGTATATTTTACAAATAGTCTAAAATTATGAGCATACATATTTTTCATCATCATTAATAAATTAAAGACAATAAACGTAAATATTGCATTAGAATATTGCAATTAGATGTCACCTCTTGATATTTTGATATTATGTGCATAACTCAATGCATTTTATTTAATAAAATTCATTGTAAATGAGGCCTTTTCTATTATAATTTAATGAAATAAACTGTGTTTATATTAGAGAGCCATTAACGCTTAGTACAAATATTAATAATTAGTGCATTTTATAGCCTGTGTATTTAACTATTGGTAATAATTCTGTAAACTTTTCAGTAGGATTTTGCAAAGTAATAATAATGTAATGTGTTAATGGAATACTGTTTATTGTCATTAATTGGCTGTTTTTCTTTGATGTGGCAGTTGTTAATTTTTTGATATTTATGCACTAGTATGCAATTGGTTGGTTTCACATCCAATTACACAGGCAATAGGAAAACAAGCTGCCACCCTGACCACATCCAGTCTTGGGATGGCAGCTTGTTTTCCTATTGCCTGTGCAATTGAATGTGAAATCAACCAATTGAATACTAGTGTGTAAATATCAAAAAATGCACAATTGTCACATCAAAGAAAATCAGCCAATTAATGACAATAAACAGTATTCCATTAACACATTACATTATTATTACTTTGCAAAATCCTACTGAAAAGTTTACAGAATTATTACCAATAGTTAAATACACAGACTATAAAATGCACTAATTATTAATATTTGTACTAAGTGTTAATGGCTCTATAATATAAACACAGTTCATTTCATTAAATTATAATGGAAAAGGCCTCATTTACAATGAATTTTACTAAATAAAATGCATTGAGTTATGCACATAATATCAAAATATCAAGAGTTGATGTCTAATTGCAATATTCTAATGCAATATTTACGTTTATTGTCTTTAGTTTATTAATGATGATGACAAAAATATGTATGTGTTGAAGATAGTACTATAAAAACCAGTTTTTTATGGAATTCAAACAAAATGTCAATAATCTATAACTTGATTAACAAATTAGAAGCCCATCTGCATAAGGCTGTTGAATTTGAGAAAAATATCAGGGAAATAGTGACAGGAAAGCTGGGTAACAAGGGCCAGCCACTAATCCAGTCAAAAGAAGGTGCTCTGGATAAATTGGGAAATATTATAGATAAAAAGAATAAAGAAAAATTACTTAATCTACAGGGAACAATTTTATCAAGTCTAAAGTTCAACAACATGGCATACAATTTTGTGGGAGTTCTGGCAGGGGGCCAAAGAAAACAATAAAAAGATCAAACTAATTAAAGGAACTGAAATTCTAAAGGAAATTAACATCAATGAAGAGGAAAATAATCAAATGGAAACAGATGAAAACAAAACACAAGCCAGAAGCAGAAGCGCCTCAAGAAATACAGAAACTTTATCAAATGAAAATCAAGAGGAAACTCAAGTTGCAAGAAGAATAAGGAAAATTAAGCCCAGGAAGAGCAATAAAGAGCATCCAACACTCATTAAGTTTGCCAATATGGCACCTGTGGCTGAGGGGGCCACAGGGGAAACAATTAGTAAGATTTTTTATGTTTAACTTATGTTTATTTTAGTCATCACCAGGGATGGGGATGAGGTCGTGGAAATGGTGGCTTTTACGCTGAGTTGGTTTTATGGGGGTTACCAGTCACTGGTGGCCCCTATAAAACAAATAAATAAAAACCAAATAAATAAAATAATTCAACAGAATATGAATAATTTTTTTAATAGTGAAGCTCAAGATAGGTAATATCAACCACCTGTGGGGTGCTTGCCATGGATAAGGGAAGCATGAAAAAAGGATCAACTATCAAAATCAGATAAATGAATGAAATTTGTGGGGATATAAAACTGAAATTCAATGAATACATATATGAAAGCATTCAAAGATTCCCCTTCATAAATATCAACAAATATGAAAAGAATTTAATAAAAACCAATTTCAAATAGGAAATGAATATTTGAAATCTGCAATTTTTAATGAAGTTTTTAAGGCTCTATCAAATAAAGTCAGGGATGCAGTCCTCGTGAATAATTTAAACCTTTATTGATATTGTTTGCCAAAGCCTGGGGGGCTGATACAAGTTGGGCGCCCCCGGAACCCTCTTTAAATTCAACCAAACATCCTATATTAATAGGTTAGTACAAACTTTCAAAAAATTATGCATGTTCTTGGAAAAGTATACCTTGCAAAGAATCCATGCCATGGTATACCTGGGAATCCTGCTCCACTGCATATTGAAAGCCAACGTCAAAAAGTTGCAAGATGTACCTATACAAATCAATATATGCTGCATAGCCCTCAACCAACAGAAGACACCACAGGGATACAGGACAGTTGAGCACGTCCTGTATGACTCATTTGCAATAGCAGCACTATACAGGTACTATGTGCCCTCTGAAAAAAATCTACTAGTCAATTTGCTCACCCACTTGCCTTTTATAAGACGTTCATCCATCACCGGGGTGCTGAGCGGCACCCCTCTAGCAATTGGCGCCAGATTCATCCACCACATACAGAAGAGTATGTGGTCCCAATTAGACACATTGGCAGAAAATTTGATTTGAGGGTATAATTCCCCGGAATAATCACATTCCCCTTGCAATTTGCATCCCCCTAATAAATCATTTTCCCTTGCAACTTAAATTTTATTTTATTTTTTATTTTTTTATTTTAAATATTAAAATTTTAATACTAAAGACTTCACTATTAAAATTTTACTATAAAAATTTTAATTGTGAAAATATCAATATTAAAATTTTAGTATCTAAAAGTCACTATAAAATATTTAATATTAAATATTTTAATATTAAAGATTTTAATATTGAATAAATCACAATTAAATGAAAATTGGTATATTTCAAATATTTAACCTTTAATATTTAACTTTTTTAGATTTGTAATTATACTTTTATTTTTAATATTTTAATTTTTAATTTTAAACTTTAGTATGTAAATTATAATATTAATATATCTAAGTATATTAAAAGACATCAGTTAAAGTTGCAACCACATCAAATAATAAAAATTATTTTAAAATGTTTTTATTTATTAACTCTATGAGTACGGGTCCATTTATCACAAAGATAAACATGGAGAATTGAATTTATCTGCATCATGTGGTCCACTCCACTATTGTTCTAAACAAATGATTGTTTAGAACTCAAATTACCTTTCCCTTGTAATATGATTTGATAAATAATTATGATATTCTTGAACTGCGTCCTAAGTACTAATTAGTAAGCAATACATGAAAATCATTGGTTGCCGTGTCATGTGGCTATAGTGGCGCTGAAATAACAAGGATCATATGATGACACGCAAGGTCTGATTTGTGGCGTAAAAAAGCCAAAGTATCATCAACAACTCACAATTATATAAATAATTAATTTATTTCTATCATTTTTAATTTACTTGATTTTTTAGCGCAACAGTCAATATAATATTCAGTGCATTTTAATAAAAATATGTGTCTCTATATCTAGTATAATTAGTTTTACTTACCCTTTCTATGTATTCTTATATGTCTATAATACAATTAAATGTCACATTATTATATATAAATAATAATTTTTGAGTCCTATTAAAATTAAAATAATAAAATAAAAACAAATAAAATCTGGAGTGCCCATTTATCTGATTGGCTTGGAGGCCAGGGCTTTGGGGAGGAAGGATTCTGAGTGCTTGTAAAAAGCCGCCACCACATTGGGTGGCATCGCAAATTGGCTGATCTCAAGAATGTTAAAGAGATCCTTGGTGTCCTGAGGAAGGCCTTGTTTCACCTTATTCTTGATCCAACCAAACACCTCCTCAATTGGGTTCAGAAATGGAAAATAGGGCGGGAGGAAGAGAAGTCTCATTGAACAATCAGCAAGGCGGTGGCTGGAGGAGTGGCTATTCTTGTCAATGGGTGGGAACTTGGACACAACCAGATCCACTTTGTGGAGCCTGACATTATCAAGCACAACAATGTTGGTTGTGCCTCTATAATTTATCCAAAGGTACTCCTTGACAGCTTGGAGAAAATCAAGAAAGGTCCCACTGTTATGGGAGCCTTTAAGCATCTGGTATTGATCTAACCCGCAAGGACCAAGAAGCGCAAGCATGGAATAGGTCTGGGAACAGACAGCTGCACAATGGGCTACACCATCCTTGGACCCCTTATTGTCCCACCCATGCCTAGATCTGAGTGAGGAGGAAAACAACAATTTGTCAATATAGAAGAACTGGACATTACCAGTCTCCCTTAGTGCCAGATATGTCTTGACATAAATGCGTCAATCCTTGATGGTCTTTTCACTGTTCCTATTGTACAGAGAAGCTCCGAGCACCTTCCACAAGAAGCCCAAATCAACCATAGTTTTTTAGACAAGGGTTTTGGAAACAGAAAGCCCAAACTCTGTGGTGATCATTGATTGGACAGCAAGTGTGTCCAGGTGGCAATCCATGGCTACCCACTGCTTGATTGCGTCAATGTGTACGGGCTGAAGGAGTTTTGGCTGTCTTTTTGCCTTGGTGGATTTGGCAATTTGCCCAGTATTGCCATACTTGGTGTTAATTTTGGCAATGTACCTGGCCGTGACACCAAATTGGGATACAATATCCCAAACCACTATTCCCCTGTTCAAGGAGTTGAGGAGAGCTTCACGCTCACTATCTGTCAACTGACGCCGGCCCTTGGCAGGTACCACGACATCCTGGCTGGCAGGCTCAACACAGGGGATGAGGGCCTTTGTGTAGAAGGTGGGATAACGCTTGGTTGCTCTGGCGCTGTCAATAGTGGCATAAGACACAGGTGCAGATGGCTTCTCGGTTGTGGCCAATGGCTCATAGGAGGTATCAAAGACGCGGGGGCAGGAAGTAACAACTCTTGGATCAAGAGTGCAGGGCAGGTGATGACTGGGTTACGGTGGAGGTGTATGTAACCTCATTATTCCTGATGACCTTTGTGTAAGAGACTTTGGTTGCAGGCCTTGAGAGCGGCTTCTGTCTGGGATTAAGGCTGGTTGATCAGGCTTGGGATGTGGGAGGTGTTTGGCTGGCAATGTCACCTTGGGAGGCCTGAGTATTGGCATGGCTCCCCTCAAGTTGGGTTCTGGGTCTATTCTTGGACCCTCTGGGACGCCCTTGTGGACGGGCTGCCCCGCAGGCTGGTGCAGGAGCTGGTTGGGAATGTGATTGACGGTTCATAAAATAAAATATATATTTTATCTTAAATATGTATTTATTTAAATTTTATGGTTATTTGTGAGTAGTTTTTTTCTCTTGATTTAGCCTTGAATAGTAACTGAATTTCTATATCCGTGATTTGAAGTGAACAATATTGTATACTTTCTGGGTTTAGATGATTTTAAAGAAAATCCCTTTTTATGTCTAATTATGGTTATCAATATTGAATTTTTAGTTTGATTTTAGTCATGGTGTAGCTTCTTGATTTGGGTTGGTGTTTCCTAGTGTGCTTAGTGTACATTAAATTTGGATTCCAGTTCCTGCAATTAATATCTGAGTTTACTAGTGGCATTCAAAAGTGATTTGAAATTTGGTTCCTGGATTTGACAATCCTGCAATTTCAAAAAACATAGTAAATTTAATGAAAATGGTTGATGGATTTGAACGCTTCAAATTTGATTCCAGTTAATTCATTTTGTCCATTGGATTTATGCAGCTCAACTTGAACTTTGCAAAGTGTCTATGAGTTCCCACATTTTCAAATATTCAAATAAAAATACAAAAAATCAATATAATTTAAAAATGGCCATCCTGCAAAAGCAATTTGAAATTTGGACCAAGGATTTGACAATCCCGCATTTTTACATTCAGGTTCTGAATTTACAGTACAAAAATTAAGATAAAAAATAGAGTTATATTATAATCAAAGTAAGATTTGAAACTAGGTTATTATTGTAAAACTGTTGCAACTAAACCAATTATAAATCCACATTTGATTGAGGAAGACAACAGTCTAATAGAAAGAACAGGAATAAGAAGAATAATATATTGTTTATTGAGAAATATTGTAATTAATTTACCATATAAAGAAGCCACAAGTCCACAGGGGGTGGCACAGTGGTGGGTTTGATATAAGGTTTGGGTTGTAAAATAACTTGCGCAGGGATCAGCGTGTTGATTTGGCAGTGCTCTTAATTAGAAGATGGTGCCCGTAATTTGATGTTGCTATCAGATTGGTCCATGTTGTTAGATATGTCATGGGCAACTCATTGAGCGCCCCTGTGTATTGTGAGATACATCAGCAGGCAAGAGGGGAATCTTGGAGCAACACAACTTTTTTATTTTATTATCCCTTTTATATTAAAAACTTTGAGTTCAAATATATTTTAACTTAAAAATGAGGTTTTTGATGTGTTGTATCATAAATATTAACTAATAAGCAACCTTTAATCTTTATATTTTATCTTTAAATATTGCTGTATTGATTAGTTCTCACCTTAAAATTACTATAAAATGACTTTACTTTTCAGTATTAACAACTAATAAAAATAAAGTAATATATATTATTTTACACTAATTGAATATTAATATATTTTCCTTTATATTAAATTAATTAAGTACAGTAGGTTTAAAAGCTATATCATTGTAGAGATTTTGTGTTCTTGAAGAATAAGAGTTGTTGTTTTATTAAAGGTATTATGCATGTTGAGTTTGGGATATCTGTATGGGGACAGATGGGCTTCCAATTGATGTGGGTGATTGCAGCAACTGACAGAGTCCAGTTGTTACTGGAGCCAAGTAAAAAAAGAGACATGTGGTCTTTGGGATGCAACACCAGCAGTGGTGATTTGGCAGGATTCTGGAAGTAACAATAATACACTCTTATTTTACTTGACACTACTACTAATTTTTTAGCAGTAATGTTGATGATTCTTATTTTTGTCTGCCTTCAAAAATGATCTTGGAAGGACTTTTTATAGTGTGAAGGCGGCAGCCAGACTGGCGTCTAGCTGCAGATAACTCTTTACTAGTTAGCCTATCATCCCCAAGCTACTAGTTTCACCCCCAGAGCCAGATTCCAAATCCTGAATAAGGTTTTGGAATGAGGTAATATCCTAGGCTGTAATTTTTCCTCTTTAGCCTGGATATCCCTTGACTTAGTTGAGGCCAACTAAGTTGACATCCATAGGGCCAGGTCCTGTCTTGTGCTTGTTGTAATGCACAAAACTTGCACGGGCGGCCTTTTGTCTCATTTCTCAGTGAAACAGGATGTTTGTAATTTCCCGCCTTTATTCTGTAGGGAAGGTTTGCATCTGTTTTGGGATCCAGAATTCCTAGCACCTATTTACATAAGCTTCCAGATTCTCCAATGACCTGTGACCCGGAATGTCTCAGGTGTCTTCTGGATTGTAAACTATATTAGTCTTGATATAGTTTCTCCATATTCTGGAATATACGTCTCACATCTGGCTCTGGCCTGTATATTGTTAACCCATAGTTTTAGTGATGAGAATATGGATCAGTCAACACTAATAGATCAGGATTTCCTGACATTTCCCCCCACTTGACTGAGCTATATAGTCTTGGTGAACATCTTCAGCACGGGAATATGAGCAATAACTCCAATTACTCCGGTATTAGCAACAAGACTGATGCCTGCCAGATGGTGGAGCAGATGTCAGAAGAAGACCAACATCATTTTTGCAGACTTTCTAAAGAGGGCAAGGTGGAGTTGCTTTGTGGGCTTTGTCAAGCAGAGACTGGTTTCCTGTGGTCAGGACTAGAGAGTTTGACCTATTATGTTCCTTAGTAGAAGAAGACCATACCGGGGAAAACAGTGAGGAGATTCCAGTAGAGGGGGAGACAGAAGAACACCAAGCCTCAGTATGGGAGAAGCGTGTTAGCAAAGTTCATCAGGGGGCCGCCCGTACACGGCCTTGACCCTTAGTGATTGATTGGCCTTCTGGGGCTTTATTGCTTTGTACCCAAACAGGCCTTCAGTTTGAACAGAAATCTGCCCCATTATTTGGTATAGGGGACAAGGGGTTCTCCATTCCTCAACTATATTGGGGAATGGATATAATTTCATAGTTCCCATATGTGGTAATGGCCTGGCATCCAAGAATCAATCTAAAAAAAAGAATCACCAATTCTGGGGAAGGATTCCATGTGATGGAAGACAAAGAGCTGGCAGGACAACTTGGCAATGGGCTGGCCAAGCTGCTAGTGTTGACAAGTGACATGAAGGGCGTGAAACAGGCCGTTCAGGGGTACCTTCTGGAACATGAGCTACAGGTTTTCTTGACCTGGTTCAGCCCTTTGGCTGACTTTCCTCTGTTGTACCAGTCCTTGGGGGTGGAGAACTCTGATGCCTGTGATAGGCAGATCTGTTGGGTGACCCAGAGCACTTGGGCTGCCATTGATGGTGGGGCCAAGCAGCAGGCCATTTTGGGGATGGCATTATGTGGGGACATAATGTTAACCCCTGATCTTGGCTTGCCAATGGCCAATGCTGACAATATGGTGACTGTTGTGTTCTGAGGCGCGGCACAGACACACAACGGGAATCCTAACCTTAGGATTAGATTTGTACTAAGTCTTGGTTAGATGACAGGGAAGGCAATGTGATTACCTTGCGGCCCTGGAAGAATAATCTCTACTAGGCGTGGCTAGAGAGAGGCGCAGAAGTACAGAAGACACAAAGACAAAAATATGAATAGAACTTAATTTTATTGGTGAATATGGAAATGGAATATATAGTGATTGAGAATACCACAAAACACTACCAGGACGGTAGGATCACTTGCCACAAGCATGAGTGGGGCAAGTGAGTTGCTGCAGAGTCAGGAAACCAAACAATCATATTTCCTGATTCAGATACTAGTTCATTTTGAGAGGCAAAAGCAAAAGCAAGGGATTTGTCTTCAAAATAGCCCACCAAAGGTGAAATTGCAACATGGTGAATGCCGTTATTCACAACATTGTCCCCCTCTAGATTGACCTTAGGGGGGTGATACTTGTGGAGGAACTTGGCGTGCACGCGAGCAAAAGGGCAACTACTGGAGAGGAGCTTTACAGTATACTCAGACCCTCATTTGAAAGTCACCTCCAAGGGACCAATCCACAGAGAGTCCAACTTATGTGCGCATCCACCTACACTGTGTTGGTAGTACAGGACATGATCATCAACATCAAATTCAGGCAAGGGGGGAGCGTCTACCATTATCAGGAGAGAGCTCAAGCATCTTGGTCTTGTATGCAGAAGTGTAGACAGTGGCCTGTATATTGATTATGCGGTTTACTAGATCCTTGATGTGGTTGTCAGGATTCATGGCCTTATCAGAGGAAAGCAGGGGGGGCCCCAAGAGCAATGGGGTAGTAGCCTCTTTCCCATAAAGCATAGTAAAGGGGGAATACCCTGTGACCCAATGTCTGCTCAGACAATAGGCAAAGAGCGCAGCAGGTAAGTATAGATCCCAGTTGGCAGCGTCAGAATAAGTAAGCTTCCTCATGATAGAAACAAGTGTTGAGTTGGCACGCTCAACTGCCCCAATAGTGGAAGGATTATAGAGAGCAGAGAAAGACTGGTGAGTCCCCAGAGCTTCAACAACAGAGGTTGCAAGCTTGGCGTTGAAGTTGGTCCTGTTGTTGGACAACAGTACTTGAGGGCAGCCATTTTGGTAGAACACGTCTTGTAGCAGGAAGACGGCAGTAGTCTTAGCAGTGATGTTTATAGTAGGGCGAGCTTCTACCCATTTGCTGAAGTGGTTGAAGGCAATCAGGATAAAGCGGCACCAAGAATGTGAGCAGGGGAGAGGGCCTACAGCATCAATGCTAACCGTATGAAAGGCGTGTTGAGGGGGAACCAATTTGAACTTGTGAGAAGCAACTCAAGGCCTCTGAAGTTGGCAGTCATGAAAACTAGCTATGACATCTGGGATCAGCAGGTGAAGGTTCTCCCAGAAGTAGTTCTTCTGGAGCCAGTCAAAGGTCTTGGCAATGCCTCCATGGCCAGTCTCTTTATGAGCTTGCAATACCAAGGAGAGGCAAAGACTGGGTTGTACGTAAGGCAGTTATTGACCCTGCACCTTCTTGAAGAGCTGATTTTCACGTATGAGGGTGTCTTCAGACAGTTTAGATAGGGCAAGTTGGACCTCTTCTGCCTCACTTTCCCAGGAAGAAGGGTAGCCAATTAGCTCGTACAGGCGGTCAGCCTCAGCAGGATGCAGAGCAAGGATGGGCATTTGGGACAACCCATCAGTGTTCTGGTGTTGAATCCCAGGGCATTGGAGCACAGTGAAGTCATAACCTTGCAGGCAGAGGGCCTATCTAGCTAAGCGCCCTTCAGTCTTCTTAAGTTGTTGCAACCATTTGAGCAAAGAGTGGTCAGTGACAACAGTGAAGTGGGTACCATACACGTAGTGGCAGAGCTGTTTGACTGCATGCAACACAGCAAGGCACTCCTTCTTTGTAACACTATAATTCTTCTCATGCTTATTTAGCACACGGGAGGTACAGGCTACAGGATGGTTGAACCTTTGTCATTGAGCTGGGCCAAGATAGCCCTAATAGCAAGGTCACTAGCATCAGTAAACAGGATGAATTCCTTATCATAGTTGGGATACACCAGGATGGGCGCTTCTTTGAGCTTCTTCTTTAAGGTCTCAGAGGCTTGTTATTGGCTGGCAGTCCATTCAAAAGGGACATTACATAACAGTAGGACCAGGGGTTTGCTAGTATCAGCAAAGTTGGGGATGAATCGCCTATAGTAACCCATCATTCCCAGAAAGACTTGTACTTCTTGTAGGTTGGTGGGCAGAAGCATTTTGTCAATGGCTTCAACCTTCTTGGTCATTAGACAAATCCCTGTTTGGGTTACTTCATGACCCAAGAATTCAAGGCGCTCTTTGAAGAAAGCACACTTAGAGGGTTTTAGCTTGAGGCCAGCCTCTCAGATCTTTATGAACACCTCTTTAAGATGGGCTAGGTGATTGGTGAAAGTAGCGCTGAAGACTGTTATATCATCTGAATAGACTAAGACATATGACAGCTTCAAATCACGCAGGATGGAATCTATAGCCCTCTGTAAAGTTGCTGGGGCATTGCAGAGCCCTTGCGGCATGCAGGTAGGTTCAAACAATCCTTCAGATGTAATGAGTGCAGCCTTTTGACAATCCTCAGGAGAGAGGTCAACTTGCCAGTAACCAGACACCAAATCCATGGCAGAGAAAAACTTAGAACTCCCAAGACGTCAAAAAGCATCATCAATGCACAGTAAGGGATAGGAATCTTCCTTGGTTAGAGAATTTAACCTCCAATAGTTCATCACAATCTAATGGCCTCCATCCTTTTTCTTTAAGATGAGCAGAGGAGAAGCCTAGGGACTCTGAGAGGGGGCTAGAAGTCCAGCGTCCAACAGCTGCTTGAGCTCCTTAGAAACCTGCACATCCTCCACTTGGCTGCAGCAATATTGCTTGGCACAAAAGGGGGGAGCATCTCCTTTGTCAATCTAATGGATAACGCCTTTGACCAGCCCAAAATCAGTGCTATCTTTAGCAAAGATGTCTGAGAATTGGTCTAGTAAATCAAGCACCTCTTTCTGTTGTACTGGGGACAACTGAGGGAAGACTTGCGCAGTGAAAAGAGATAGGAATTGAGGCTCATCTTTGGGTAGGTTAAAGCCTTAAAACGTTCTAAAAGGATGAAGGGACAAGACGTCAGGGGCATTTAACAACTTTCTGTAACCAACAACATGTCCTTGGGATACAGTTATAGGAAGCGTGGTAAGGTTGGCAACTAGTAATTGAACAGGATCCTTGTGGGAGACGTCCAGGATTCCAGGACAAAGGTAAGTCTTGTTATGCCCCAGCAAAGGAGGGGAGTACAGCTCTAAGAAAGTCTGTTCAGGTAGTTCATACAATATCTGGGAGTCTATGATGGCCTGAGAACCTGGAGGGATGGTGACAGCAGATGTGGCCATGAGAGAAATTTCCTCAGTTGCAGGACAAGCCATGGGAGGAAACTTCATGTTGGTGGAATGGGTTTGGTGTTTTAGGGTGAAAACCCTAGTGGGGTATTCCAGTGTACATGTCTTCAAACGTTTACCAGGAACTTTGATTGGCTCCTCAAAGATCAGAGGGACTTCATATCCTAGGATAGAGAGATAACCATCCTTTAGGTTTATGACCCCATTATATTCCCAAAGGAACTGGGTACCAATCAAAAGATAGTAGCTCTTGTTTTATAGAACAAAAGCTGGCGCAGCCAACAGAAGTTTACCAAATTGCATTGGCATGGCAGAATACGCGCCTATGGCGCAAATCATGGAGAGACCAGTGGTGCCATAGGATTGATGGTAGTTGAGGTTGGGGGCCAGCTTAAGTTTCTTAACTAGTTTGGAAGAGACAACGTTGACAGGAGATCTGGTGTCTAAGATAGCCTTGATTTTTACCTCCTGGATGGATATTTCTACCCAGGTGGTGGTGCGTCCAAAGGGTGGGAGGACAGCCAGGATATCCTGTGCCTCTGCCATTTCCTTATCCCACTTCTCAATCATGCATCTTAGTCCTGGGAACTCCTTATACACGGTTTAGAGAGGGAGAAAAACAGATAAATTCTTGAAAACGGTGTCTGCAACTTTGGCAGCTTCCTCTGATGATTCCACTAATATAGGGGACCGTTTTGCCTGAGTAAGATAGGGGCAGGAGACATCCGCTTTGGTCTCAGACAAGGGCTTAACGGTAGTTGTAGTCTTCCCAGATTGTAGCTTGTATGGGACTGCAATAGTTTTGGGGAGAGCTTGGACAGAATACCCATTTATGTCAGGATCCTCAACATCAGATTCATTCACATCAGAATCATCAGAAATGTCATGGAACAGAAGGAGGATAGGAGGAGCCTCATTATCAGCACACTCAGAGTCAGTAGCAGGGGGAGGTATAGAAAGAGACTGGGAAGAATTGTCAACCAAGAGCGTCTCTGCCTCTAGGTTGACTTTTCTTTTCCTGGCTGATCCTTGGGGTCAGTTCCTTTAACTTGCGGGTTGGTGCAGACGCAAGAGTGGTGACCTATTTGGCCACAATTGTGGCAACCCTGACACTGTGGAGGGTTTTGTGAGTTCATAGTGAGGATAAAAGGGCCACAAGAAGATGTTCCTGAGTTAGAAGCTGCACAACTCTCTCAAACAACTGCCCCAGAATGGTTGAGATGCATATCCTGTAGCAGTGTCTTTATACTTTTCATGGAGGACAGCATAGCTCTGTGGGCCTTGAAATGTAGGCACAAAAGCAGATTCACCTTGAGGGCCTGGGCACAGGCCATATATGCTTCATGCGCCGTCAATTGTCTGCTTGTTATTAATTGTTGTCCTTCCATGTAGAATCTGTCTGCAAATTTGGCTAGTGTCTCCTTAGGCTTGAAAGATATGTACATGAAGGCGTCCTTTTTCACTTCCAGGCTACAATCACCACAAACTTGTCAATAAGAAGCTGCTTTATATCTTCCCAAGTCTCAATGGTGGGTAGCTCAGGTACCACCACCTCTTGGCAAGTTGGGTGTAAACAGGTCAGAATGTGCTCTTTCTTAACCTCATCCAATGCTTGTCTCATGGCAGTCTCATAAATAGTTAGGAAGGCTGCAATGGTTAAGGTCTTTGGATCAAAGACTTGCTTAAAGGTAGGCTTGAAGTGTGCCTTGGGAGTTAGGCCACCATTGTTGCTATCAAGTACATTTATGCGTGGGGAGGACTCAGCTTCAGATTTGGAGGGGGGTTATCTAGCCCATAGTTGTTGAACACTTTCTTCTGGGGTCGTCAGAGTCTTGGTAGTTTGGGCACCTGTAGTGTTGGCTAGAGCAGTCTGCCGCTCAGTAGCATCTAAGCGCTGACCTTGGGTAGTGACAATGGTGGAGAGCTCAGCCAGTTGAGAAGTAAGGGATGGTCCCACTGATAGGCAGGGGGCAAACCTGTTATTTACCAAATCAATCAGCTCACTCATCTCTTGTATGTCTCTGTTCAACTCAGTCTGGTCTTGTTTCAAATGATCCATCTTATTAGCTAGTGCAATCAACTCCCTAGCACAATGGATTTGAGGAGCCCCCGTCAAACCAGGACAGCAGCCATCTTCATTGTTAACCCCAACTGGGCTAGCAGCAGTTGTCACTACCTCCCGTAAGGCAGCAACTTCTTGCTGTAGCTCAGCAACTTGAGCAGTCAATGCAAGCACCTGGGGATCAGGTTGAGGGACTTCAGTAGGACGTCCTTGGCTACAAGTAGAAGCGCATAGCTCTAGGATGGCCTCCCAAATTCTCTGTTCTCTGTCCACCAGATCATTGGCAGGAGGAGAAGGCGGGACATTAGGCTTGGGAGTAGACAGCTCATTCACCTGACTTTGGAGTTTGGCTATAGCAGCAACAGTGATAGCTCTCTCTTGATCAAATTCTGCACTGAGTTCATTTAGGCCTTGGGCAGTAAGGTCTGCTACCTGTTGCAATTGCTCAAAGGAATAGGCACTAAATGCATTGAGCTGTTGCACTAGGTGTTCAAAGTTGGTGAGATAAGCATTTAGGGTGGAGTCTACTTGGGTTTGCCAGGGTTGCTCTAACTGGTGAAACTCATGTAGTTGCTCCCTAACGTACTCAGGGATGGACTGGCACATTTGTTTGATAGAATTGACCAAGCGTGTCTAGGAGGTGATCAAATTGCGCTGATTGTCAGATACCAGGGAGAACAGGGAGTGAATCTATTGTTGATAGGCGACAAACTGATCCCAATGATGAGTAACAGCTGCTTGTAAAGACAAGATTTCTTGAACATGGAGGCCCAACACCATCTGATGATGGGCTAGGGCGGGCTGTACAAAGGATGACATCAGGTGTTCAGCAGAGCCAGACGCTGAGATGAGATGTTGTGGAAACTGAGGGGCCACAATTAACTCATATTATTTGGCACGGCTAAACTGTAGCTGAAGGCGAGGGATGGCTCCATCCCGGGCTATCCCAAGGGCTACTGCCATGACTTGTTCCAAGTCAGGGGTACCCATGGGGTAAGCAACTAGGCGGGGACCATTCCCAAGGTTCAGTACAGTAGGGAAAATAGGCAGGTTGGCAATGTCTTCCTCAATAGGAGGGCTGGTAATTTCAGGTGAAGTTGACTCTCAAATAGGCGGAGGCAAGGAACCTGAAAACATAGATGCAAAAGGGATAACCAAGGGGCTTACAGCCCCTGTAGAGAGCACCATTTTTGTCATGGTCTGAGGCGCAACACAGACACACAACAGGAAATACTAACCTTAGGATTGATTTTGTACTAAGTCTTAGTTAGATGACAGGGAAAGCAATTTGATTACCTTGCAGCCCTGGAAGAATAATCTCTACTAGGCGTGGCTAGATAGAGGCGCGGAAGTACAGAAGACACAAAGACAAAAATTTGAATAGAACTTAATTTTATTGGTGAATATGGAAATGGAATATATAGTGGTTGAGAATACCACAAAACACTACCAGGATGGTAGGATCACTTGCCACAAGCATGAGTGGGGCAAGTGAGTTGCGCAGAGTCAGGAAACCAAACAATCATATTTCCTGATTAAGATACCAGTTCATTTTGAGAGGTGAAAGCAAAAGCAAGGGATTTGTCTTTGAAATGGCCCACCAAAGGCGAAATAAAAACATGGTGAATGCTTTATTTACAACAGTGACCCACTGGGAGAAGGTTTGGAATAAGCTGGGGGCTTAAAGGCGCCTCTTCCCTGTGTCTATTGGTACATTTTGGATTTCTTGATGAACTGCCTTGTCCTGGCCTACTTCTTTCCTTTGGGTGCTGGTCTCTGGAGAGCTAATATTATACATGAGGATTTACCCATCTTCTTTGTGCAGTATAACCAGCTGCATCAGGCAGAGCGGTGTCTGTGGTTGCAGATGGCAACCTACATGTTTGTGGAGGGGAGAAGGTTCCCATTTGTGTCTTTGTGGAGCCTACCACAGGTGGTGTGGCGTTGCTGGAGAGATAGCTTGCAAGTGATTAATCCTGATGAGGATGAAGAGGAGCCCAAATATCATTAAGGTGACCCCTAAACCTTTGCAATAAAGCACTTATTCCTATTTCAAATTTTTGAAATTATTTTAGTAAGATTTATTGTGAGCCAATATTAGTAATAGAGAAATATGGCTTGAGAAATCTGGCGTGGACTCTGTTTATGAATCTTCCATTGGCCAGATCCTTGATTGTGTAAACATCCTGAGAGGTATTTCCAATGATTTTGAAGGGATCTTTCTATATGCTATTAAGCTTATGAGCCTGTCTCATGACTCTGTTGTGATACAAAACCTGGGTGGCAATCTTGAATTTGGCAAGGGTGTTTGATTTTTGTTATCAGTCTTGCAACCTTTATTCCTGGTGAGGGAGGATTTGGTGAAAGCTTCTGCTTGAAGCTTGATAAGAATGTCAGATAACCTAGACATATATTGTTGATATGTGATATTACCCAAGTCCTTCATTGTTGAGAAGAGAATTGGCAGGATGGCTGGATGGCGTCCATACATCAATTAGAACAGGGAGAAGACAGTTGTTCTGTGGATTGAAATGTTGTATGAAAACACACTGGCAGGCAGGAAAAGATACTATTATGAATTTTGGGTGTCTTCCAGATTATGCAGAATGTTGACCAAGGTGATGTTGGCTCTTGCAACCATTCCATTAGATTCTGGATGTTATGGTGTGGAGAGCACTCCCCTCACGCCCATGAGCTCATTTAATTTAGGAATTGCATGAGCATTGAAGTTTTTCTATTGTTGGTAAGAATGAACTGAGTGCAGCCATTTCAATGAATGATCTGTTCCAACACAAACCTTGCAGTTGACTTGGCGCTTACGTGCTGGAGAGCTCCTGCTTTCACCCATTTGTTAAGGTGGTCAATTGCTACAATAATATAGCGCAGACAACCAACACACATGGGCAGGGGTCCTACTACGTCTATATTAACATTATTTCAAGCAAACTTGGGTTCTACTGCTTTGTATTAGTGCTTACCAGTAAAAGCTTTCTCATGTTGACACTCTATACAGTAAGTCAGGATCTCTTTTCCGTAAAAGAGGAGGGACTCCCAGTAGTAGTGTAGTTGTAGTTGGTGAACTGTATCCTTAAGCCACCATGCTACACTGCCTTGTGGGCAGCCATTATCAGGTCTGGGCGCTCCAAAGGCCTTGGGAAAATGTATTTAGCACCCTCATGGTACTTATACAATTTCTGGCTCTCAACCTTGCAGTCTTTTGGGAGCTCACAGAGGATAGCCTGTACTTTGTCTGGTTCATCCTCAAACTGGTTGTTGAACACCTTATTGCACAGTAGGTTGGCCTGGGTTGCTACTATAGCAACTGTTGGTAGTCTTGATAAGCAGTCCATGTTCTGGTGGTTGGTGCCCAGGTGGTGGACTATGGTTTAATTGAAAGCCTGGAGCTTAATGCCCATTGGGCCAGGCGCCTTTATGGCTCTCTAAGGTTTTGTAGCCCACTGAGACTAGCGTGGTCTGTGTTGTAAATGTTGCAACAAGGGGTTGCAATTCTCTACAAACGGTTAGTCAAAGACCTAATTCTTATTACTATACCTGTTGATGGTATAGTGGCAACCTATAGAAGGACAGAATAATATGAAGGTATAAAGAAAAAATTGGCATTTATTTAGATAGTATTGTACTTATATAGTATGAGGTGGGGGAATTGCCACCAGAGGCAAAGAGGCACAGAAAGAATGACCTGACTAATTGAGAAGGGTGGCTTGGCACAGCAGAAAGTCCCGCGCAATAGAACAACTGGTTTCACGCGGCTTCCCTATAGGAGGTAGATATAAATAACTTTGTTGTTCTATATATAATCCCAGAAGTAAAGCCCGTACTTGATGCCCATTTGAAAGGCAAATTAAACACCTGTTTTACAGGCGTTCTTAACGTCTTTATCCCTAATAAAACTCAAACGCAATAATGTGATCACACAATTGTTCCCTTGCTCAATTCCTAGATGGACAACTTGACATCTAATCCATTAAATCCGCGACATTTCCCTCCACTGGATTAGACAACAGGGTCAGGAAGGGTTTGGCATCTCTAGGTAGCAGCTATGGTAATGGGGTCAATCACGTTTCTCATTAGGTGGGGGTTTGTTGCCCAATCCTTGGTCATTGGCTTTGTGTCATTAGGTGGGGGTTTGTTGCCCAGTCCTTGGTCATTGGCTTCACAGATTTGTAGGTAACCAGTTGTGTTTCCTGGCTGCAATTAAGGTGGTAGAACAGTTGGTGTAGTACTGGAAGAGTCTTGTCAGTCTCCAATAACACCTTGTTATTTAATTCTTATTCCTCATACTTTAGTACAAAACTATTGCAAACAGGACAACAACCCATGGAATTTTTTAATTGGGCTTTTGTTTTTTTGGGTTGTTGTCCTCATTGAGGCTTACTCTTGATCACTAGGAGCAGCATGCATATACTGAGCGTGTACTCTAGTGATTAATTGCCCAGAATGGGGCTCCTTAAGGGTGTAGGAGTTGGGGCCAGTCTTCTGGATAACTTGAACTGGGCCTTGCCAAAGGGAGGCAAGTTTGGATACACAGCTGCACCCTCTATTGCTGAAGAAGTAGACTGAGTCTTCTACCAGGTAAGTGGGTAAGGCGGGGCATTTGGATGAAGACCATTCTAGGTCCTGCAACTTATGGTTCAAGTTTATGGTGTAGACCTCTGATTGCAAGCAAATAAGTGTTTGAACCAGCTTGTTGAGGTACGCCTCTGGGGACACAGCCAGGCTAGGCTTTACCTAGGAATATAGTAAAGAGGGAAGTCCTGGTTGCTGGCTGTAGAGCATTTAGAAGGGTGGCTTGCCAGTGGCCCAATGGTACACAATATTATATGCAAAGGTGGCCGCAGGCAGGAAGGTATCCCATTCAGTCTCATGTTGGTGACTGAGCTTCTGGAGTATCTGGACCAAGCCCCCATTAGTGCGCTCTACTTTGCCATTTGTCTGTGGGTGATAAGGAGTGGATAGTGTCCCATAGATTCCCATCAGTTGGTTGAGGCAGAGGATGATATAACTGGTAAAGTTGGTACCATTGTCTGTCAGCAGAATCTGGGGGCAGCCATGTTTTTATATGATATTCTCCAGGATGAATGTGGCTGTCACCAGTGCAGATTGATTGGGGATTGCCTTGGCCTCTACCCATTTAGTCAGATGGTCAATAGCCACAATAAAGACCTTTTTGCAACTGTTGGTAGATGACAGAGGGCCCACTACTTCAGTGGCTACAGTGTGGAAGGCAAACCCAGGGTGTACAAGTCTGTGTTAGAACTTGGTAACCTTAGGTCTCTCAATGTTGCAGTCATGACAGGTAGCTAGCGTATCTACTAAATCAGTGTGCATTCCTTCCCAGAATCAGTGCTGCTGTAACAGGGCTAACATCTTCTGTATGCCACTGTGACCGTACTACAGTCACTGCTGAGTGTTTAGCCAAATAAATGCTCCAAAATATAAAAATGTTCTCTTTGTGCTGTTTATTACATATAGATAGGTTTGTGTTGAATAATTGAGGGAAAGGTTCCTAGAAACTGGATATCTATGTTTAATAAAAGAACAGAATATGGATGTTTAGTTAGGTTAGGCTAACTAAAAGAATTGAGGCAAGATTGGCCAAACTGATCTTGGAGTCTAGGCGTCTTAAAATGGGTTAGTTAATCAGAAAGATTAATTAATAAATACAGGATATAATTAATGAGGATTTAATTATATTAAAATGGCCTTGACTTTTTCAAGAAGTTTGGTTAAGGTTAACCATGGGAAACCCCCCAGAATTTGGGTTAAAAGCGCCATGTTGGCAAATTTATTGGGTTAGAGGCGCCGCTGCACCGCCTAATGAATTTGAGATGTGCCGCTATTGAATTTTCTCAGGCACTGGGGCACCGCCTGGGAAAATTGCTGGGCGCCGCGGTGGCGCCTGGTTTGAGTTTCAAAGTAGTTTAATGGGTTTTAAAGGCGAAAAACCATTAAATGCAAAAATAACTAAATAAAGGCAAGGATGCCTAGATATTCAGGTTTGATCAGCTGGTTCCCAGTTGGAACACTGATAGCTGAGTTTAGGATGTGCAATCCACAGGGTTTTGGCGCTGGGAGCTGGGGAAGCTCCATGCCAAATTGGTACATTGGGTTGAATGGAGTCAGGTGACTTCTGCCCATTGTAGGTCAATTCTCATAGGTTGAGAATTGTTGGTGATCTTTCAGGTAAAGATCTATGTTGAATGACTTGAATGTCATAGGCCACGTGACGCAAATCATTGGTTGATTCAGGAACAGGAGGGGTTTTCAGCTATGTATGCCCCAAATGAGATATAAGCAAAAATAGTTAAACATTAATAAAATATATTCAATTCATTGTCAGCTTTGACGCTTTCCCCTCACCTATTTTTCAATTGTCATGCCTTCTTTGTTAAAATTTGAGAGAGTCAAGTTTGGTGTCCTTTGTGTGGAAACTTCTGGGGCAAGGAAGGAGGTTCCTGCAAGTACATTGGAAGAAGCTTGGACCAGCCTGGAGGTCACTAAGTCTGTTCCTGCCAAATCTTTAGTAGAAGTAAAGGCTGCGTTTGAAGAGCTGTATTCCAATTACTTTGCAAAGGAAGGGACTCCAGTCCAAGGGGATCAAATTTATGCTTGGGATGCTTGGGATGCTTGGAACTTGTTGTTAGGATGGGATGAAATCTTGAAACAAGTAAAAGAGATGGCAAATCATGAAATTGAGGCGTTGAGAGCACAAGAGGAAAAAAGTGTTGAAATCATGGCTTGTTGGCGGGATGAAAATAAAGTGTTATCCAAGAAAATTACCTCCCTGGAGGCAAATCTCCTCAAAGCTTTGTCCCAGGAAGGTAAAAGTAATAAGAGTCAAGGGCAGGATAATGGCAGGATGGACTGGTTAGGCCTAGATCCGTCACAGCCACCATGGCCAGTGATCTTGTGGGTGGCCACCACTGAGTCCATGTGTAGGGATTGGCGTATGTAGGGTAGCCAAGAGTCTCCACAAAGCTTCAGGAGCTGTCCCTTTGAGACCTTGGTATCAACAGCTAACTTCTTGAGAGCTCTCTGTATCTCTACTGGCTCCTCTCCCCACAAAGAAGGATCCTCCATAAGCTTGTCATAGAGAATGTCCGCCATGGGGGATACAAAGGCAACAGTGGGAAGGCGGGAGAGACAGTTGGCATTCTGGTGGGCTGCTCTAGCTTGATGAATGATTTAATAGTTGTAAGCCTGAAGTTTAATGGCCCAACGCGCCAGACGTCCTTCAGGGTCCTTGAGGGTCTTCAGCCATTGCAGGGAGGTATGGTCTGTTACCACAGTGAAGTGTACCCCATGGAGATAGACTCTGAATTGTTGGTAGGAGTATATCACAGCCAGACACTCCTGTTCAGTGACAGTGTAGTTTCTCTTGTGAACATTAAGCATACACAAGCAGTATCCAACAGGGTGTTCAAGTCCTTTGGAGTCCAGTTGGGAGAGGACACCCCCAATTGCAGTCAAACTGGAATCAGTATAAACCACAAACGGCTTGGCAAAGTCAGGGTAGGCCAGTACGGGGGCTGAAGTCAGTGTTCCCTTGAGAGTATTGAAGGCAGATTGGCACGCTGGGCTCCA
The DNA here is from genome assembly GCA_014839935.2 of Entomophthora muscae. NCBI lineage: Eukaryota > Fungi > Entomophthoromycota > Entomophthoromycetes > Entomophthorales > Entomophthoraceae > Entomophthora > Entomophthora muscae. The sequence goes on along the minus strand of QTSX02000177.1, from coordinate 138,129 downwards.
GAAGAATTCCTTATCAGCTCCAAGAAGCTGGAAAAGGGGGTCGCCCAGGGATGCAAAGTTGGGGATAAAGTGACAGTAGTACCCAATCATCCCCAGGAAGACCTGCACGTCCCGTTTATTAGCTAGGATCTGCATTTTATCAAATGGCTTCCACCTTCAGAGGTACAGGGCGGAGTCCATCTTGGCTAATGATGAACCCCAAGAACTCAAGGTGCTCCTTGAAGAAGTTGCACTTGTGTGGCTTGAGCTTGAGATTAGCTACCAGTAACCTCTGGAAGACTTCCTCCAAGTGTTGTAGGTGATCATTAAAGGTTTGGGAGAACACATTAATGTCATCCAGGTAGACCAATACACTGGTGAGCTTGAGGTTGCTCATCACTGCATCCATGGCCCACTGGAAGGTAGCTGGGGCATTGGACAGACCTTGAGGCATCCTTGTGGGTTGGAATAGCCCTTGGTCATTGAAGATTGCACATTTCTCTTGATCAGCGGGAGCTAGATCAATCTGCCAGTACCCACTGATAAGGTCCATGGCACTGAAGAACTTGGCGCCACCCAGTTGGTCCAAGGTATTGTCAATACAAGGGAGAGGATATGAATCTTTCTTGGTAACAGCATTCAGTTGACGGTAGTCAATTACCACACAGTTGCTGTCATCCTTCTTTTTGACAATCAGAAGAGGAGAAGCCCAAGGGCTTTTACTGGGGACCAGTAAGCCAGATCCCAATAGCTTCTGAAGCTCCTCATTGGCCACAGCATGATTGGCTTGACTACACTGTATAGGTCTGGAACAGATAGGTGGACTGCCTTGGGTGTCAATATGGGGAGCAACATCTGCAGCCTTACTCAGGTCGTAATCATCCTTGGTGAATACATCCTTATACTGGGCAAAGAGATTCATGGCTTGATCCTTCTGCTCTTCAGAGAAGCCAGATAGGTAGTCGCGGCTTATGATTAATAGCACCAGTGGTTGCTCACAGGGTAGACCCAACTCAGAGAAGTCTGCAAAGGGGGCAGTCTCCTGAAGGTTGTTGTGCTCTTCCAGTTGTATATAAGCCAAAAAGTTGGTGTTTGGAGACAACCATAGCTTTACAACTCATGTTGGTCAAGAGAATGAGTACCTCCTTCTTGCTTGGCATGAGGATGCCTGGTGCAACCCATGGTTCTAGTCTGGAGGAATTAGGAATGCCAAAGATTTCTCCATGAGTGCCAGCTGGTAGGGACAGCAAGAGGCCTGTATTGTGGATCCCCTGAGAGCCAGGGGGAATAGTCACATTACAGGAGGCATAGACTGGGACTCCCTTGGCTTCCCCAATCAAGAGAGGTAGCACCTTGACCTTCTTACTACGCAGTCTATAGGCAACTGGAAGTTCTCCATCAGTGTAATCCAGATTATTGTAGTGCAGGCAGCGTAAGGGTAGGTCAGACGGGCGGTTGCCATGGTAGAACATGGGAATGAAGTGACTCAATATTCTAAATGTATGGTCCCCATGGTTAGTCAAAGTACCATACTGAACCATGAATCTAGTTCCAATAAGAATGTCATAGCTGTTGTTCTCCAAAACTATAGCAGGGGCAGTGACCATTAGCTTCCCAAAGCAAAGAGGAAAAGAAGAATAGGCTCCTTTTGCTCTAGTGGTCTGTGGCCCAGCAGTACCAAAATCTTCATGATAGGCTAAGTCCAGTGCCAGCTTAAGCTTCTTAACTAGTCATGAGGATATAATGTTTCCAGGAGCACTAGTATCCAGTATGTCCTGGACATGAGTCTTGTTCACTACCAGGTTGATATAGGTACAATCCTAGTGGTCCTCTCTGATCTCCACAATCTTAGAGACCTGGTGTATGCTCAGTCCTTTGAACTTCTCCAGGAAGGTAGACATGGCAGCTCCTACAGCTGGGCTTACTTCTTTGAGGGATTCTAGCGGTGCTGAGATGTTTACTGTACAAGGAGCTTGGCCAGTTGTTCAGCACTTTCTTCCTCATGAGTGACTTCAACGCCTGGTTGAGCCAGTTGTTCAGCATAGGGTAAGGACACTGTTCTCCAAGCTATTTGAGGGATAACCACCTCAGGGCAAAGTGTATTCCAATGAGTTTGAGTTTTAACAGTGAGGAATCAATGTAGGAGGTCCTCTAGAACTCCTTCAGACTCTGCATCCTCGCATATTAGTTGGGAGTCAAAGTCAATAAGAGAGGGTTTGTCCTTAGGGTTGGCCTCAGAGGATGGCAAGGCGACAGGCCTCTGATTTGGTTTGTCAGGGGGTAGCTGTATGGGGGAGATGAGGGTGTCAAAATTACAAAGGCAACCAAGGATTTCTCCTTGTCCTGGCTGCTTAGTAGTTTTTTGACTGGTCCTCATTGTCCTCCTCATTATCAGCATCCTTGGTGTAGTCCTCCTCAGTGTCCTCCATGCCTACATAGTGGACCTTTTGGCGCCAATTCTTACATTCCCAAGAGAAGTGACCAGCCATACCACATTTGAAGCAAGTACAGGAAGAGTTGTTGACTGGAGCAGGCCCAACCTTGTTGGAAGGCTTGGACATCTCCACAGCCACACAGGGTCTAAACTCGACTTGCTGGTGAGGGCGGCCTTCAGGGAGAGGGACCTCAAATTCCTCCTTGTATGTGCGTAGGAGAAAATCAGATCTGGCACAGTGTGAGCGTTGTAAATGCCCAACTTAAGAGCCAGAGATAGTTCCTGGTTGACATGTACAGCATTGAGAAGTGCTGACTGCACATCAATAAACTGCACAGCACTCATAGACAACAGGGTTTGAGCTTCAAGGTAGAACCTAGAAGTAAAGTCTTCTAGGGTTTCCCCACCTTTAGCTTGGTGTCGGCAAAGTCTATCTTGCAACCAAGAAGTGCTTCTTGGCTACCAAATTCTTCTGTCAAGGCCCTAGATACGTTGGCAAAATTCCAGCTATTCTCAGGGAGACGTGGCAAGATAATGGTTTGAGTCTTGGTGTACAAACAGTTGATGATTGTAGAGTCCCTCATAGCATTGTCCGTGCCATACATGGAGTTCTGGTACAGACATAAGAACATAGCCGCATTGCTCTTGCGGTCAAACTTGGGTAGATTGACGGGCTTGAAGTTGTTGGAGCCATGTTGGAGGGGGGCAGGTGTGATCCTCACTGGAGAGCACGTGAGACGGGAACAGCTAAGGGTAGAGGTAGCAAATCTAGCCTCAGAGGCACAACAGCGGTTTTCTCTTGCTGGGCTTTGCATTCACCTTCTCTATCTTAGGCAGCTCTAGAGGCTTCAGGGGTGGCCAGGACATCATCCTCAGACTCCAGTACTGTCTCTAATAACTGTACAGCGTTGGGAGCCAACCAAGTGTGGCCATCATTGCTTTTGTAGTTATGATAGAACTCAGGACTGGAGGACCTCTGTGGGCTGTGGTGACCCTTGGAGTTGATGGACATGGCCTGCAAGTTGACAGCCATAATCTTACTGTCCATTCTATCCAATTGGCTCTGGAAGGCATCCAGGAGGAGTTGCTGCTTGTCCAGCTCATCTTGATAGACCTTATTTTACTGACGGATGATATCCAAGTCATCTTCCAGAGAGGTGATACACTTTTCATGGGTGGCAAGCTCAGCTTGAAGCAAGGCTATCACTTCATTTTCCTTCCTGGCTTGGGTCTGGCTATCAGCTCTGTCATGTGATTGGCAAAGTTTGAGACAATCTTGAAGCTTCAACACAGTGTGATAGCCATCAAACAGGAAGACAAGATTGGCACTCTGCTGGACCAATTCCGCCTGCATCTTCTTGTAGTGGTCAAAGAGTTCAAGGATGTCTCAACCAAAAAGGTGGCTGGAGGGGGAGTTGTCTGCGGCAGTAGATGTGGGGGCAAATGAGGGGGGTGACAAGGCGGTGGGCTAGTACTTCCACTTCATGAGTAAGGCTTCAAACCAGGGGGCCAGTCTCAAGCACGTGGGTAGTGACCACACTAATCCAATTGGCGTCTACAACCTGATGGGTGAGAGTCTGTACCACATGAGCTGGAACTAGCTTGGCTATACCCCTCTCAATGGCATCAACCCATTAGAGCATAGTATTCTGTGTGTTGGTGACTTTGGCAAGGTACTTATTGACGGTGGTAAAAGTGTTGCCAAGCTCAGAATAGAGGACCTGGAGAAAAGTTTGCTGATTAGACACCAGTATCCCCTGATCATGCACCAGGCTTTGGATGCGACCCAGGTGCATACAGTTGTGACATACAGCAAGATGGGTGAATTGCTGGAGGTAGTCCTTGATATGCTCAACACTACAGAGGTCACAACAGAGCTGGTCAGGGTTGACCTGGGAGAGATTCTGGAAGCAAACCAAGGTGTTCTAAGCGGAAGGCTGCTGAATGGCCAAGTGTTCAAAACAAGCATCATTGCCAGCAGCACCAGCATCCATGGCGTGGATGGCACTATGTATGGCGTACTCAGAAGGTGAAGAGTTGGTGTCCATCTCCAAGGGTGCAGGGGCTTGTAGAAGCAGTGGCTGGCCAAAAACAATAGCCTGAGGGCATTGGTGTTCTGGCATGAAATGGCTAAGATTGGGCACATCATAAGGAGTGCCTTCTCTTTCCCCAGCATGGGCATTAGCAGCAGTGAAGGCCAGTGCCTGGTGGTAAGGAGAAGCAGTTACAGAAGACTGGGCCAGGGGCAATCCTTCCTCCTCATTGAAATGACCGCGGGGGTGGGGGCTGGTGGTGTTGAAAGACATGAGTGCCAATGTCGTAAATGTTGCACCAAGGGGTTGCAATTCTCTACAAATGGTTAGTCAAAGACCTAATTCTTATTACTATACCTGTTGATAGTATAGTGGCAGCCTGTAGAAGGACAGAAGGATATGAAGGTATAAAGAAAAAATTGGTATTTATTTAGATAGTATTGTAGTTATATAGTATGAGGCAGGGGAATTACCTCCAGAGGCAAAGAGGCGCAGGAAGAATGACCTGCCTAATTGAGGAGGGTGGCTTGGCACAGCAGAAAGTCTCGTACAATAGAACAACCAGTTTCACGCGGCTTCCCTTAAGGAGGTAGATATAAATAACTTCATTTTTCTATTTATAATCCCGGAAGTAAAGCCCATACTTGATGCACATTCAAAAGGCAAATTGAACACCTGTTTTACAGGTGTTTTAACGTCTTTATCCCTAATAAAACTCAAATGCAATAACACATCCACGCAATTGTTCCCTTGCTTGATTCCTAGATAGACAACTTGACGTCTAATCCATTAAATCTGCAACAGTCTGTGACCATGGTAAAGTTTAACCCATGCAAGTATATCCTAAATTGCTTGTAAGTGTATATCACAACAAGGCATTCCCTTTTGGTGACTGTATAGTTCTGCTCATGTATATTCAGAGAGCAGCTAGCATAGGCCACTGGGTGTTCTGCCCCTGTGTCGTTCAACTGGGAAAGGACAACCCCTAGAGCAGATAATAAAGCATATAAATGTACAACAAAAGGTCTTATGAAGTCTGGGTACATTAACACCGGGCTGGAGGACAGGCTGGTGCAGAGGGCATTGAAAGCATCCTGGCATGCTGTTGTCCATAGGAAGGGGACCCCATTCTTCTTTAGATGAAACAGGGGTTTTCCAGTACAAGCAAAGTTGGGGATAAAGCAATGGTAGTACCCTAATATCCCCAAAAAGACCTGAATATTGTGTTTGCTTTCTGGCCGCTTCATCTTGGTGATTGCCTCTACTTTAGCTGGCTGGGGGTGGAGCCCCTCTGTATCCACCACAAATCCAAGGTACTCCAACTGATCCTTAAAGAATTTTCATTTTTGGGGTTTGATCTTCAAGTTGGCATCCGCCAATCTTTTGAATACAGTCTCCAGATGCTCAAGGTGTTTGATGAAGGTTTTTGAAAACACAATGATATTGTCCAGTAAAATAGGACGCATGAGAGCTTGAGATCACCCAGTATGGTTTCCATGGCCCGTTAGAAGGTTGCAGGTGCATTGCACAACCCTTGTGGCATTTGGGTTGGCTGGAAAAGGCCTTAAGATGTGATTATTGTGCACTTCTCTTGCTCCTCAGGCTGAAGTTTGATCTTCTAGTACCCCAATATGAGGTCCATGGCTGAGAAGTACTAGGGCCCCTCCAAGTCAATCTAGTGTGTTATCAATCCTGGGCAGCAGGTACAAGTCCTTCTTGGTTATTAAGTTCAGGTTTTGGTAGTCTATGACTATTCAATTACCCCTATCTTTCTTTTTTACTATCAGGATGGGCAACACCCAGGGACTCTTGGATGGGATCAACATGCCTCTGTCAAAGAGTTGCTGTATTTCATTGCTCACAGTCTCTTCACTGGCCTTTGAGTGTCAATTTGGTCACAGGCAAACAGGCTTGTTATCACCTGTGTCTATGTGATGAGTGACCTCATTGGCACACCCAATGATAGGGATCCAGCCTGAGGGGGGTGCTTGGGAACTTGCAGGTAGATGGCCTGCAGGGCCGGCAGGGAGAGCCCACCACAAGATTGGTGCTAACTTTAAAATATAAGATAACAATTTTCCAAGGACTGCCCAAGGTCCGCTTACAGGCACCATAGAATCAATCAATACGGTGAGGGTGATATACATCACCCCAAATATCTGAGTGGAAGTGGATTCATTAGTGGCAACAGATCCTTGTGGGCAGTTAGGCCGCGGGGTGAGGGGTGGTGTCATTGGAACCAAATATGCGGGCAGGAAATTATACTTGTCTTGGAATAGCAGGGGAGGTATAGTGATCTTATTACCTTCCATGGAGATAGTTTTGGTCTCTCTAGCTCTGGCCTCAGGGTTGTATATTTAGATTTCCTCTAGGGTGAACTCCAAATACGCAGGGTTGGGTGGGGTACTCAGTGAAATGTACTGGGCCGTAGGGAGCTCCTGGTGGACGGTAAAGCTCAGGCAGCTGGTCTGCAGTTTCTTGGGGTTGATGGGCGTGAGGTGTGGAACTGCAGGAAATAGACTGTAAATGAAATAGAACTAATATCAAATATGGAATAAAATGGTTGGACCAAAAGTTCATGTCACTTTATTGCAATAATGGCAATGGGTAACTTCCTGGCGGCCCAGGGTATAAGTATACCCATCTGTCATGGGTAAACTTTTACAAATATCTTTGGCCCAGGTGTTACCGTCTACCAGGTTTTTCCAGTCCTTGGAGGCATCTATTGCAGGAGTTAATTCATTGGCTGGTTTAACTGAGAATACTTAAATTCCCTTGTTGGGTTGTGGGGTTGGTTGTCTCTGGGAAGCCCACGTTCTATAGGAAGTTTCTTTGCTTCCCCTTCTGTGGTGGCCTGAGTTATTTCAGGTTCTGTGGCTAGGCCCACCCGCTTATTGGTTGAGTTAACAGGAACCTTTAACATGGGGAGTGTCAATGTAGGTGATTTTGACTCATCAAAATTTAGAGGCTTTCTTGAAGTCAAATCCTTCTCTGGTTCAAGCCCAAAAATCTGCAGGCAGCCAGGTGGCTGGTCCTGCGGGCTGCCAGCCCGCAGGGTGTCAGGGTTTGAATCCTGGAGTTGAGGTTTTCAGTAAGCATGGTCAATAGGAGTTTGTCACTTGTGACACCCAAGGTCAAAGCTGTCCTCCGCAAATATGCAACATATTTTCCAAATAACAAACTGGCTTGCTCCTGTTCAGTGTAGTTGAGGGGAAGAAAGGTTGGCCAGTAGAGTGGTCACATATGCAGTGGCGTCAACTTGATCAGGGAGACCCATTTCTAACAGGTCTTCAATACACTCAAAGCTGTCCAGTCCTTCAACTGGTAGAAGATGAACGAATCCTACAATCTGTTTCTTCTTGATGTAGATATTGTGCCCTTGGAGATTGGCCAGTAGGACATGAAATTCACCATGGCAAGGAATGATTATCCTGGGGGCAATACACAGTTTAAATCTTGAGCATCCCCATGGCTGATGAACTTCATCATATAGTTCTGCAGGGATGTCTAAAGTCAAACCTGTATTCACAACCTGCTGTTGGCCAGATCTAAGTATAAGGGTTGATTGATAACAGAGTGTAATTTCTTTGTGCTCCTTGATCTGGGTGGTTAACCATTTCCCCTTTTCCCCTTTACAGGTGTAGGTAACTGCCACCACACCGTCCTTATACATCAGATTAATGCTAGGTTTTACCTTAGTTGGTAGTTTGTGTCTTGTGTGTAGTACAGTGGGATGGTCTGGCAAAATATAGTCAGAGTTTTGTCTTTCATGTCCAATATAACCCTGTATTTACGTAGGAATGCAGTACCAATGAGCACGTTGTAATTTTCACTGAGTAAGACCATGGCAGGAGAGGACACTGCAATGGAGCCAAAGTTCATTAGCAGAGCGCTGTAAGCTCCTTCAGATGTGGTGGTATGTTTTCTGGAAGTACCATATATCCTGGTGTGCGCAATGTCAGTAGCAATACCTAGCTTTCTGACAAGGTGGGTGGACACAAAATTAATAGGGTCACCACTATCTATTATGGCGTGCACCTTGACTTTATTAACAGAGATATCTGCGTAAGTACATTCAGAGTAGATTTTAAAGTGTAAGTTTAATATGTGTACACCCAAGGGTGTCAGAGTATCAAAGTACTGCTTGAGATTTTGGTCAATCTCAGGGAAGTTGGCCTCAATGATCTTAATAGGAAGGGAGAATTGCACTCCCTTCAAGGAAGGTAGGTCACTGACTATGCTAGGATTGGAAGCAAGGCAAGTTTTCTGTAATTGAGCCATGTAAAATTTGGAAAATATTTCTACAGTGTTTGGTGCAACCTTCCTTGAACGTCCTCTACCTCTGGAAGTATAGTATAAAGGTTGTCTGACACAAGCATATGTAAAGGATCCTCTTTGAATTCCTGTTTTGGGGAAAAGTGGGACAGCTGACTGGCCAAAGGCGGATCCAGTATTGATGCCTCTGGAGTTGTTGTTTCAGAGGGAGCTGTATTAGACTCAACTGCCTATGATGGCTGGCAGTCTGGTTCTTTTGGAATAGGGAGTGATGGACTCAGTATATTCTTCTACTGGCCCGGCTTGGCTTTTCCCTGGTCTTCCTGTTTTTGGTTGGCCACCACATTTACTGAGGAATCACGCCCTTTCACCTTGTAAGTGCTGGCCCAGTGTTCTTTCTTACCACATTTGTGACAAGGGCCTAGCAGGTCCTTGGTCTTGTAGTTGCTCCCTGGTTTATTGGCGGTTTCAGAGGCAGCATTGTTGGACTTGGGCTTGCAATTCTTGTCCTTGTTTGGGGTAGATGAGCAATTGTTCTGTCTTTTATTTGGGGCTCCAAACTGGGCCCCTAGGCGGCTCAAATAGCTGGTGATCTGTTGGGTCAAGCTGGATTGATCCAAAACGGGGAAAATGGCATTAGCTAATTCCTGGTATGGTTGCAGTGCATGCCCCATGGTGATTCTGCAGTCCAACTTGGAAAGGACCCCAGCGCCTAGAAGAACCTGTGCTTCATGATAGAAGAGGTTGGCAAAGTCTTGAACAGAATTGTATTTTTTTAACAATATGTTACTGAACTCCGCCTCTTAAGCCTGTAATTTGGTTTCACTACCAAATTCCTCAATAACAGCCTGGCGTTTGTCTTCATAAGTCTAATTGTCTAATGTTAGGTGGGGCATGATGACGTCTACGCAGGTGGGATCAAGAGTGTTTATGAGGAAGGTTGCCTTCATATGATCACTTGCACCTCTCATAAGATATTTCAAAGAGGCAGATGAAAGTTTGAATGATTACATTTCTATCAAACTTTGGAAGGTTAATTGGTTTAAAATTATGATCAGGGACAGTTGGTTCTGTGTCTTTCTTTCTGGTTGTGCAGGTATTACTAGCATGCAGTACTGACAAGGGAGTGAGAGGTGGAAAGGCTGCTACCCCCCAAGGAACTCTACAGGTGTCACCTGATTCATTGCTCACATTGTCAGGAGAGAGGTCAAAGAAATCAGGCAATGAAGAGTTTCTGTTGCTCTGGACTTGATGCTGGCACAGGCTACACTCTTTTGCCTAAAGATATGCTACTTTCAGTTGAGGCTAAATTTTCCAATCTATCCAGTCTGGCTAGCATATTAGCTTTAATTTACTTATGTAAGGTTTTGTTTCTATTAACCTGCTCTAGTAAAGAACTGTAGTTGTTCTCTGCTGTTGAGACTTTACTGGCTAAAAGATCCTGGTAGTTTAACAATTCCTTGGGTTGGAACTCAGAGGCAGCAAGATCACAACAGAGCCCTGCTATGTCTTCACACAGCTCATATTGTTGTAACTGTGCTGTTTTAGCAGAGTTACAAGGGGAAAATATTTAGAAACTAGATAATTATCTTTATTGAGAGGTAGAGCTTATATAGTCATAGTGAATCAATGAATAATAGGAACAAGATTGGTGGTCACAAGGTTTAGATGGTGAAGGGGGTGGCTTGATCCTGGTAATGAGTCAAGCGCCAAAATAAGTTATCTATTATAAGGGGATCATCATCAATTCATGTTGTTGAATTTGGTAATTTGAGTTGACTTCCTAGTCTGGCTTTGAGTAACCAGATAATTGGATTGCGGGTCACAAACCTGCTTGGTTGGAACCTTGCTGGCAGGTCAAGCCTACAGTTTTGACACCCCCCCAGTTAAAGGTTGGCCTCCTCTGGGGGCAGGTCATCAGAAGGGTTGTCAGGAGCACAAGTGCTGTATTAGACTATTTGTTGTTCTGTGGTGGATAGGGCAGCTTCTTGTTGTTTCTGTCTCGCTTTACAGGGTTGAAGGCAATCATGGTGAAGGGTCTTGTCTTGCTTACGTTTACCAAGCCCCTCCATGAGGTAAGTGTTATTGTTGTTTACCTTTAGGATGATTGCTGGACCTTTTTTCTTGGATTGTAGTTTGCTTTTATCTACATATATGACCCAAACTTTGTCCCCAAATTCATGCCTGTTGTGTATGGGAACAAAGTTCTTTTGCAAACGTTCCTCTTGCTTTGCTGCTTGTCCATTGTTGGCTTCTGCAATGTAGGGATCTGAGCGCGGGGAGACTTTGCTTGGGATTTCCAGTTTGGGTCTTGTTAATGCTTGGATGATATTTGGCTGTGTGCTTTATACCAACTCAAAAGGGCTCTTTCCAGTAGATCTGTTCACTCAGGTTTGGCACAAAAGTAGTGCAGTCATTGCTGCTTATACCAGTCTTCAGGTCTTCCGGCAGTGAGTTTGGCTAAGGCTTGCATAAGGCTGTCATTCAGCCGTTCTAAACGTCCATTGGCCTGTGGGTGATATGGTGTTGTCACAGTGTGTTTGACCCCATTCTTTCTGAGGAGTACATTGGTGTCCTCAAAGGTTAATTCTTTCCCTCTGTTGTTTATCAGGAGTTCTGGCTTTCCAAACTTGCTGATTATCTCCTTGCCAATAAATTGTTGTACATTGTTGCTGGTGTGAGCCTTTACTGCTTGGGCTACTGGCCATTGCGTCACAAAGTCAATGACGGTGATGATGTATTTCTTATCATTGTGTTTCCCTGGCATGGGGCCAACAATGTCAAGAGCCCATACTTTGAAAGGTAGTTGTGTGCGGATGGGAAGTACTGATTTGGACAGAGTTTTGCTCCTGGCAAATTTTTTGCATACTTCACATTTCTCTAACACTTCCTGAACATTGCAATACAAGGTTGGCCACCAGTCCTTATGCTTGAGGAACTTGTAAAGGTTTTGACTCTTGGTATGGCTGAGGTCTTGGTGGTAACGTAAAATGGTGTCCACTCTTTGGTACATGGGGATGTAGGAAATGGTTGTGCCATCAGACATTTTTCTGTTTAGGGTTCCATATACGTCAGCAAACAGGTGTTCATTTTTTATGAATGTTTCCTTTGTTATGTTGGTTGTACCAAGGGGAAACCCTTTGTCTTTTGTCCATAGTACTAAGAGAGGCCAGTCTGGGTTGAGCCCATTCTCTCCTCTTGAAGCACAGACATACAGGCGGGACAGGGCGTCTGCCATGGCAAGCTTGGCCCCAGGCTTGTACTGGATGAGCATGTTAAACCTCTCCAGTAGCTCCATCCACCAGGCTTGGCAGCGTGACAGATTTGCTTGAGTCTTAAAAAAGATGAGCAACTTGTGGTCTGTCAAGGCGGTGAACTTCTCTTGTTGTACCAGATAACAGTGCCATTTAACTAGGCAGTGTACAATTGCCAACAGTTCCTTGTTGTGTATAGGTTAGCGGCACTTGCCATCTGTCAAACTATGTAGCTTGTAGACCACAGGAAAGAAGTCACCAGTGTCATTCTTAATTTGTAGTAGTCCTCCAATGGATACAACCAAGGCGTCTGTCTTCATTTGATATTCCCCATTGTGTTTGGGGTATTGAAGGATAAGCCGTTGAGAGTTTTTTCTTAAGGCGTCAGAAACAGAGGTTGTGCTGGGGCTCCACACAAATTTGGATTTGGCACCAGTTATGGCGGACAGGGGTGCAGTCAGCACGCCACAATTGGGGATTAATTGCTGTACATAAGCCACCATCCCTAGGAAGGTACGGAGTTCCAACTTGTCCTTGGGTGGCAGCATCTTGCAGATGGCCTGGATCTTTTGGTTGTTGGGTTTAATGCCATCCTTTGAAACTATGTGTCCCAGGAAAGGTAGTTGTTTGCGCAAAGAACTGGCATTCAGAAGGTTTGGCTAGCAGCTTGTGTTGCACTAGGGTGGCAAAGACTGCTTCCAGATCCTTGTGATGCTGTTCCACTGATAGGCTGTAAACAATAATGTTGTCTAAGTAAACCAGTGCGCATTTGCCAATGTGAGAAGCAAAGACCTTGTTCATGAAGGTTACAAAGGTTGACAGAGAATTTTTCATACCAAAATTGAGCACCACACACTTGTACAAGCCATAATTGGTGTGGAAGGCTGTTTTGGGGATGTCCTCTTCTTTGATGCGGATCTGGTTATAGCCTGCTGTAAGATTGATCTTTGAGAAGACTGCGGCGGCACCAAGGGCATCAAAGAGGTTGTCAATGAGTGGTAGTGAGTAAAAATTCTTGATGGTGACTTTTTTTAGGGCTTGATAGTTGGTAACTAGGCACAGGGTACCGTCCTTCTTTGCTACAAAGAACACTGCAGCACCAAGGGGGACTGTGAGGGGCAAATAAGTACTTTCTCTAATGCCTCCTTAAGCTAAGCATGCAGGGTATTTCCTCATTGGGGGTGAGGCAATAGATGGGATGTGCTTTAGGTACCACTCCTTTGAGTTGGATAGAATGCTGGATGTGTTTCTTAGGCAGCAACTCCGGTAGAGATTCCTTGAAGATTACTGGGTGTTGAGCTATAATTTTGTGGTCCTGTGTTGTGGTGGTGTCTTGGTGATCCTTGAAATAGATAATCTCATATTGACAGGAGTCCCAGTCAATTTTCTTGAGGTTTTCTGTTTTTCCAAGGTCTCAGTGATGTGTACAAGGACATGGTTGCACAGGAGTTGATCCACAGAGTCAGGATAGATTTGATGGTTGACTCCTTCATGTTTGATGATCAGTAACAAGGTTATCCAATCTACATGGGGATTGTTTTTCCACAACCAGTTGAGTCCCAGTACAATGTCAAACTTGGGAAAGTTGATGACAGGGCCTTGGATGATGGAGTGCAGGTTCTCTAGTATAACGGAGAAGGGGCAGTTTTGCGTGTCACGGCTATGTGGTATTCATCTGCTAAAACCATGTTCTTAATCCGCAAAGGATTAGTGGCCAACTTGAACTTGTCAACAAAGCTACTGTTGACCAGGGTTTGGTCTGCGCCCAAATCCAGGAGAGCAGAGCCTGTGTAACTGCAAAAGCAGAAAGGATAGGACATCAATTTATTTGGGTGTCTGGTGATGGTGTAGAGTACTGAGTCCTCTGAGGGTACTTGAACCATGGGGCATTGGTCCACGTCCTCTGGGAGATACTCATTGTTGGGCGAGTCAGGAATAGTCTGGGGAGGTCTTGGCTTGCTTAATGCTCTCCCCGGGTTTTCCCCTTGTCCTGGTTGTCTTGAGTGGTTGCCACACGGAAATGGGTCCTGTTTGATTGGCCATTATTCCCATTCCTGTGTCCATTTGAACCAGGGGGTTTGTGGTTGGTATTGCCATTACTGTTGCCAGGGGGTGGTCTGTTGGAACGCCTGCTTGTATGTGAGTCCTTGGGTCTCTCTCTCTTTCCTGTTTGTGCCTTGTGAAGAGCGTTGAAAGTTTGTTCTGCTTTCTTGGCTACACGGTATAGACTTTGCAAGTTGGTCATTTGGTCCAGGTTCAATTGCCTTATTAAGTGTGACTTAAGGGCGTTGTAGTACATGAGGTGTGTGGCTGGGTTGTCAAAGACCATATCAGCAGGTGCGCGTAGACAAAGTTCTTTGTAAGCGCAGGTGAGCTCTTTTACGGTGCAATTCTGGGTCGAGTTCTTTACTTGGCAGATGATCATGAGTGCAGTGTCCTTCAGTACAAATCTTGTCAAGAAGTCCTTCTTGAAAGTGTCCCAGTTCTTCTCTGGGTGTTCCTCATGCCACTTGTTGCACCAGGTACCAGCGTCATATGTAAGTCAAATGGAGATCTCCGGAATCCAAAATCTCTGGGGCATTTCATCTGGGTTAGCTTGCTTTGAGAAGATTGGATCCATGCTACGGTGTTATTGTTGTTGGCTCCTGAGAAAGGTTCCAAGGCAGCGCTCCAAAGTCTCTGAGATATGTAGGCTGGTATGGCATACTTGTCAGTTGGTTGTGGCATGGATGAGAGAGCCTGAAAGAAGCCTTGCGCAGACATGGTGTTGAAAGCGGGTAGGGGGATCACTGTATTCTGGTACAAAACAGAACCCTTGGGTATTGCAGTACCAGTAGTGTATGGGGGTCCAGTCAGGCGGGAGGCCAGACATAATTCTATTGAGTATTTGTTGGCCATGGCGTGTGCGGGCAACAGGCGGAATTTTTCAAGATAAGGTATTATGGGAAACCTACCTGTGCTACCAATGTTGTAACTGTGCTGTTTTAGCAGAAATACAAGGGGAAGATATTTAGAAACTAGATAATTATCTTTATTGAGAGATAGAGCTTATATAGTCATAGTTAATCAATTGATAGTAGGAACAAGATTGGTGATCACACAGTTTGGATGATGAAGGGGGTGGCTTGATCCTGGTAATGAGTCAAGCGTCAAAACAAGGTATCCATTGTAAGGGGATCATCATCTGTTCATGTTGTTAGATTTGGTAATTTAAGTTGACTTCCTAGTCTGGCTTTGAGTAACTGGATAATCAGATTGCAGGTCACAAACCTTCTTGGTTGGAAGCTTGCTGGCGGGTTGAGCCTGCAGTTTCAACAATATGCTAAGTTCTGTGTGTCCTTCACTGTGTAGCATAGCCTTTTCTGGTCATTAGCATATTCAACATGATCCAGTAAGCACTGATGGTCCTCCTGTTTGTCATTAACAATATGCTGGCTACAGCTGGTGGTCTTCATTTTGTTGACCATTTCCGCAATTTTGTTGACGTAATTGACTACCTTGGAGTGGTGTGCGTCCTGATTTGTGCGGTTGTCTATAATTGACTATTGTAAGTCCTCCTGCTGGTTAACAAGATCTACATGATCCTATTTGCTGGGTAACTTCTGCATGTGGTGGCTAAATGTTACACAATGATTGGTTAATCTACAACCCATTGTGCTTTTAGGCCTCAATTATCCAGGACACTTGTCAGGATTGAAAATTCTTCCTCTCTGGAAACCCAGGCCCAAGAGCAGGATTCAAACCCCAACCCTGGATCCCCCCGGGCTGCCGTGCCTATGGACTGCGGGGCCGCCCACCCGCATTTTTCTGGCATTGAGCTCTTGCGAGCTGATGCCAAAAATGATGACCCATGCAGTAAAACAGGCCCAGTCAAGGAAATTATTGCACCAAGTGGAATACCAATCAAAGTGCCTAATGGAGGTACCAAATTGACAACTATTATCTTCATGAGTTTGAAGTCTACACCAGCAACTAATCAGGAGCCAACCCAGGAAAGAGGCACAGGCCCGCAACCTGGCCCCATGACCACAACGCTAGAGCAAGATAATCAGTTCCAAATTGAGATTATCAACCAATGAAAGAACTCCTGGGCCAGGTGCCATTTTGCTGCCTTTAGACCCAAGTACCCAATTCCCTGGGCCCTGCCTTCCCCAATGCCCTGATGAACCTCCCATGGAAAATGTTAAGTTTGGAGGTGGGGTGCTATATAGACCAAAGGACCCCACGCTCCAAACTTATTTCCATTTTTGAATAAAGGTTTGTTACTTTGGCTTATACAGCTACTGCCATATTTTTTATTTGCTGTCTATCAATTCAGTTCAAGATCTCCCAGCCCTTCTGCCTCTTTGCCTGCAGTTTTCTGTCCACTTGGTGCACCCTTTAGGCCCGTTCACTTCACTGATTATCACTTGAAGCCTGAATATAAGGATTATACACCAGAGAAAATCCTTGAACTTGACCCACTAGCCCACATCTAATCTGCTATTAGATACAACCGCCAAGGCCTGTGGATATTCTCTACCCCAAAACTATTTAGAGGAAATTTCAACTATCTCCCAGCCTACAACATCTATATGGAACCACCTGTAACACCCAAACCAATGACAGCCTCCTCCCCTGACCTCCCAACCAACCATACCAGCAAGCTTTTTGGAATAGTGTACATCACCCTCACGGGGGTGGTGGACACCATTGTTCTGGCCACCAGCCCGTGGTCTTGGGTGGGGAAGTCTTCTTCCTACCTTCTAAAGTTAGCTCCTCTCTTGTGGTGGGCCCTGCCCACAAAAACCCTGGCCCAAGTTACCCCCAAAAACGGCGGGCCAGCCGCTGAGACTGGATCCCTGACAACACTGCCCATAAGCTGGTCAACTTGGTTATTGAATTGGTTAACTATCTTGTCTATCCTACCATAGGCAAAAGCAGTGGAGTCACATAGATCTGCCACAACATTCTGTATAGTTGTGAAGCTGATGTTCAGTCAACTGACCGAATTAAAGTTGACCAACTGTAGCTTGGGGAAAAAGCAGTTGAGCTTGTTCATCTTCTGCTCCTGCCTGGCAACCAATTGTTGTAGATGTTTGATTTCTGGGTGCACAAAATATGCGAGCACCTCTTGGACCCTGCTCTGATCCAGTTTGATGAGCTGTCCCAGTTGGGTGAAAGTGATATCCTGGTATCTGTGGAAATTGTTACTTAGGTTGTTGGTAGTGCCATCAATCTTAAACAAATTAAACTCTACATTGCCCTAGGAATCATTGAGGTTACGTCAGCAACAGTGGCAAAAAAGACTATAGGGATGCAAAAGTGAGAATTTAAAAGTGAGAATCTAAAAATGGCCAAGTCAACAATTTTAAAATTTCAAAACTAATTTAAAACAACTCATCTGGAATTAAAAATTATTCTGGCTATATAAAATGCTTTTTATTCATTCTCTTAAATAAAACAGCTAAGAAAAAGTTATTATTTTACTCTAAAAAGCCATTTTGAAAATTTAAAAAGTGTCAACTTGGCCACTTTTAGATTCTCACTTTTGCATCTATACAGTCAATTTTGCCACTGTTTCTGTTATGTCTACCATGTTGCAAAGCTTGCAAGACGGTACATACTGTAAATTCAGAACCTAAAGGTAAAAATGTGGGATTGTCAAATCATTGGTCCAAATTTTGAATCACTTTTGCGGGATGGGCTTTTTTAATTAAATTGATTTTTTTGAGTATTTATTTGAATATTTGAAAATAAAGGAACTCATAGACACTTTGCAAAGTTCAAGTTGAAATGCATATTTCTAATAGATAAAATTAATTAGCTGGAACCAGTTTTGAAGCGTTCAAATCCATTAACCATTTTCATTAAGTTTACTATGTTTTTTGAAATTGCGGGAATGTTGAATCCAAGAACCAAATTTCAAATCACTTTTGAATGCCACTAGTAAACTCAGATATTAATTGCGGGAACTAGAATCTGAATTTAATGTACACTAAGCAGACTAGGAAACACCAACCCAAATTGAGAAGCTCCACCACAACTAAAATCAAATGAAAAATTTAATCTCAATAACCATGTCTAGACATAAAATTTTATTAAACTCTAAAATTATCCAAAACCAGAAATTATACAATATTATACACTTCAAATTACAGATATGGAAAGTCTGTTACTAATCAAGGGTAAATCAAGAGAAAATAAAACCCACAACTAAACCAATAAATCCAAATAAATACATATTTAATCTAAAATATATTTTAAATTAATTTTTTTGGACCATCAGTCACATTCTCAACCAGCTCCTGCACCAGCCCGCAGGGCAGCCTGTCCACAAGAGCGCCCCAGAGGGTTCAAGAACAGACCCAGAACCCAACTCAAGGGGGTTCATGCCAACACACAGGCCTCCCAAGGTGTCAGCACCAGCCAACCACCTCCCACGTCACAAGCCAGAACTACCATCTTGAATCCCAGAAAGAAGCCACTCTCAAGGCCTGCTACCAAAGTATATCATACCAAGGTCATTGGGAATAATGAGGTTACATACACCTCCACCGTGTACCCAGTCCTCACCTGGCCCCGCACTCTTGATCCAAGAGTTGCTACTTCCTTCTCCTGCGTTTTTGACACCTCCTATGAGCCATTGGCCACAACTGAGGAGCCATCTGTGCCTGTGTCTTATGCCACCATTGACGGCGCCAGCGCAACCAAGTGTGATCCCAAGTTCTACACAAAGGCCCCCATCCCCTGTGTTGAGCCAGCCAGCCAGATGCCGTGGTACCTGCCAAGAGCCAGCGTCAGTTGACAGATAGTGAGTGTGAAGCTCTCCTCAACTGCTTGAATGGGGGCTTGGCAGTTTGGGATATTGCGTCCTAATTTGGTATCACAGCCAGATACTTTGCCAACATCAACACCAAGTATGGCAACACCAGGCAAATTGCAAAATCTTCCAAGGCTAAGCAGCAGCCCAGCCTACTCCAGCCTACCCATCTTGCAGCAATCAAGCAGTGGGTTACAAGGATTGCCACCTGGACTCACTTGCTGTCCGATCAGTGCTTGCCACAGAGTTTGGGATCTCTGTTTCTAAAACCTTTGTTTACAAAGCAATAGTTGATTTGGGCTTCTCCTGGAAAGTACTGGGAGTTTTGCCGTACAACAGAAACAATGAGAAGATCATCAAGGATTGACACATTTTTGCCAAGACATATCTGGCCCTAAAGGAGACTAGGAATGTCTAGTTCTTCTACATTGACAAATTGTTGTTTTTCTCCTCACTCAGGTTTAGACATGGGTGGGTTGAGAAGGGGTCCAAGGATGGCGTAGCCCATTGTGTAGCTGTCTGTTCCCAGATCTATTTGATGATTGCTCTTCTTGGTCCCCGCGGGTCAGATCAATATCAGATGATCAATTACCCCAGTACAACCTTCATTGCTGTGCTTGATAATGTTGGGCTCCACAAAGTAGATCTGGTTGTGTCTGAGTTCCTGCCCATTGATAAAAATAGCCATTCTGCCAGCCACTGCCTTACAGACTGCCCAATGAGACTCATCTTCCTTCTGCCATATTTCCCTTATTCTGAATCCAATTGAGGAGGTTTTTGGGTGGATCAAAAATAAGGTGAAGAAAGGCCTCCCTCAGGACACCAAGGATCTCTTCAACATCCTTGAGGTCAGTCAATTTGCAATGCCATCTTATCTGGTGTCGGCTGTCTATGAGCACTTGGAATCATTCCTCTCAAAAGCCCTGGCTTCCAAGCCAATCAGATAAATGGGCACTCCGGGTTTTATTTGTTTTTATTTATTTTAATTTTAATAGGACTCAAAAATTATTATTTATATCTAATAATGTGACGTTTGATTGTATTATAGACATATAAGAATACATAGAAAAGGTAAGTAAAACTAATTATACTATGTAAGAGGAATATATTTATTATAATGCACTGAATATTATTATTGACTTTTGTGCTAACAAATAAATAAATTAAAAAAGATAGAAATAACTTAATTTTATTTAAATAATTGTGAAATTTTGATGGTACTTTGGCTTTTTTTAAGCCACAAATTGGACCTTGCAGTTCATCATCTGATCCTTATTATTTTAGTGCCACTATAGCCACACAATACAGAAACCAATGATTTTTATGTATTGCTTACTAATTAGTACCTAGGACGCAGGTCAAGCATATCAAATATATTTATCAAATCACATTATAAGGAAAAGATAATTTGAGTTCTAAACAATCACTTGTTTAGAACAATAGTGGAGCAGGCCGCATGATGCGGATAAATTCAATTCTTGTTGTTTGTCTATGTAATAAATGAACCAATGGCAGCAAGCTAGCAAATAAAAACATTTTTTAACTTATTTTTTATTATTGGACCTGATTGCAACTATAACTACTGTCTTGTAATAGAGTTAGATATATTTCTATTATAATTTACCTATTAAAATTTAAAACAATCTTAAAATATTAAAAGTAAAATTATAATTATCAATCTTACAATTTATCTACTAAAGTTTAAATATTCAAAATTAGACTATTTTTATTTAATCATGATTTATTCAATATTGAAATATTTAAAATTAAAAATTTTAATATTGAAATATATAATTTTAAACACATAATATTAAAATTTAGATATTTAAAAAATTTAATCTTAAAATATTTATAATTAAAAAAAATAAAAAAATAAATTTTAAGTTGCACGGGAAAATGATTTATTAGGGGATGCCAATTGCTAAGGGATGCAATTATTCCAGGGAATTATACCCCAAAATTAAATTTTTGGCTAGAGCGTCCAATTGGATCCACATACTCTTCTGTACGTGGTGGACAACCCTGGATGCAATTGCTAGAGGGGTGGCACCCTGTACCCCGGTGGTTGTTGAAAATTTGATAAAAGGAAGGCAGGTGAGCAAATCAATTAATAGGTTTTTTTCAGGGGGCATGTAGTACCCATACAACGTTGCCAATGCAAAGAAGTTGTAAAGGACTTGCTCAACTGTCCTATACCCCCGTGGAGTCTTCTGGTGGTCAAGTGCTAAGCGGCAAATATCCATTTGAATAGGTACATCCTCCAGCTTTTTGACATTGGTTTTTAATATGCAGTGAAGGAGGATCCCCAGGTAGACCGCAACATGAATTCTCTACAAGGTATATTTTTCCAAGAACATGCATAATTTTTTGAATATTTGAACTAACCTATTGATATAGGATGTTTGATTGAATTTGAAGAGGGTTCTGGGGGCGCCCGACTTGTATCAGCCCCCCATGCCTCGGCAAACAAAATTAATAAAGGTTTAAATGTTTTCACTAGGACTGTGTCCCCAACTTTGTTTGACAATGCCTTAAATACTTCATTAAAAATTTCAGTTTTTAGATATTCAGTTCCTATTTGAAAGTTGGTTTTTATTAAGTTTTTTTTTATATTTGTTGATGTTTGCAAATGGGAATTGTTGAATGCTTTTGTATATATATTCATCAAAGTTAAGTTTGATATCCCCACAAATTTCATTCATTTCTTTGAAGTTGATACTTGATCCTATTTTGTATGCTTCCCTAATCCATGGCAAGCACCTTGCAGGTGGTAAATATTCCCTAGCTTTAGCTTTGATATTTGCAAAATTATTCATATTCTGTTAAATTATTTTATTTATTTGGTTTTTATCTATTTATTTTACAGGGGCTACCAGTGACTGGTAACCCCCGTAAAACCAACTTGGCGTAAAATCTGCCACTTCTGCGCCCCTGTCCCCATTTCTGGTGATGACTAAAATAAATATAAGTAAAACATAAAAAGACTTATTAATTGTTTTCCCTGCAACCCCCTCAGCCACAGGCGCCACTTCAGCAAACTTCATGAGTGTTGGCTGCTCTTCATTAATTTTCTAGGCTGAATTTTCCTTATCTTTCTTGCAACCTGTGTTTCTTCTTGGGTTTCATTTGATAAATTTTCTTATTTCTTGAAGCGCTCCTGCTTCTGCTTGTGTTTTGTTTTCATCTGTTTCCATTTGGTTGGTTTCCTCTTCATTTGTGTTTATTTCCTTTGAGCTTTCATTTCCTCAATTAGTTTGATTTTTTGAGTTTATTTTTAATGGCTTTTGCAAATTCCCACAAGTTGTAACTTTTGCTTTTTGAAATCTAACCGCTTGAGTATTTCCTTTTGAAGATTTAAAATTACTTCCTTGTGTTCTTCATTTACTATTGTTCCCAGGCTATTTTTTGTGGTTTCCTTTTGCTAGACCAATGCCCTTCCCTCATTTACCAGTTGATTTACCATGATTTCCCTTATGTTGTATTTAAGCTTGAAAACCTTTTAGAGGGATGACTCTAATTTGTTAATTAAGCTATAGATATCTGACATTTTGTTTGAATTATATCAAAAAACTGGGTTTTATAGTTTACCTACAACACATGAATATTTTTCATTATCCTTAATAAATTAAAGACCATGAATGTAAATATTGCATTAGAATATTGCAATTAGACGTCAAACTCTTGATATTTTGATATTATGTGCATAGCTCAATGCATTCTGTATAATAAAATTCATTGTAAATGAGGCCTTTTTCATTATAATTTAATGAAATGAACTGTGTTTATATTATAGAGCCATTAACACTTAGTACAAATATTGATATATAGTAGATTTTACAGCCTGTATATTTACCTATTGGTAATAATTCTGTAAACTTCTTAGTCAGATTTTGCAAGGTAATAATAATGTAATGTGTTAATAAATTACTGTTTATTACCATTAATTGGCTCATTTTCTTTGCTGTGGCAATTGTGCATTTTTTGATATTTACGCACTAGTATCAAATTGCTTGGTTTCACATCCAATTGCAAAGGCAATAGGAAAACAAGCCGCCACCCTAAGACTGGATGTGGTTGGGGTGGCGGCTTGTTTTCCTATTGCCTGTGTGATTGGATGTGAAACCAACCAATTGGATACTAGTGCATAAATATCAAAAAATGCACAATCACCACAGCAAATAAAATTAGCCAATTAATGGTAATAAAAAGTAATTTATTAACAGATTACATTATTATTACCTTGCAAAATCTGACTAAGAAGTTTAAAAATTATTATCAATAGGTAAATATACAGGCTGTAAAATGCACTAATTATTAATATTATACTAAGTGTTAAAGGCTCTCTTGTATAAACAAAGTCCATTTAAATAAATTAAAATGAAAAAGGCCTTGTTTACAATGAATTTTATTATACAGAATGCATTGAGCTATGCACATAATATCAAAATATTAAGAGTTAACGTCTAATTGCAATATTCTAATGCAATATTTACATTTATGGTCTTTTTTTGTTAACAATGATGAAAAATCCATGAAAATAATTATATGTTACCACATCAAATGTACAACATTCTTTACGTGTAGGAAATTCTAACAATTGATAAGGAGCGCCTTTTGGGGAAGCTTCAAATATAGAAATGTGAAAGGAGAGAAGTATATTTTATTGGATAATACTTTAGACTTATATAGCTTTAGCTGTGGCAGGGATTTAGTTGGATTGAACCTAGGGGTTAGTCATGTGCTAGATGTGTTCAAGCCACTGGATACTTGGACAGTCAGGTGATATTGCTTGGTTACCATTCTTGGTATGTCAAACAGTATATTGGAAGGGGAGTAAATTGGGCAATGGCTGGATGTTAAGTAGGTTAGCAGTAGCCAGAATGCTTGTACATCCAGACCCTTGACACACTCCCACTTAAGGGGTTACTCTGGTGCATCAGGAGGGGGCTCTGTCTTAACAGCTGCCGCCTGATGCTCCTGGAGCTGTTTGCTAGCTGGAACCAGTCTGGTTGAGTGTTCTCCTTTACTGAGGCGGAGACAGTTTCTGTGATATTTCTTGATAATTGGGTTCTTGGCACTTTGAATTTTACTAGGTAAGTGTTGTGCTCTGGCCTGTATTTGATGACTCTTCCTGGTCCCCTGTGTACTGAGTCTAGTTTCTTTCTGTTGCCAGCTAGAATCCAGACAGGGGAGTTGATGGGAAGTGGTTCCTCTGTGGAGGTTACCGTTTGTTTCTTGAGTCTCTTCATTTCAGCTGCTTTAGCTTTGAGGCGGATGTGTTGTAGGTTTGGTACTTGCTCTACTGTGGGAGGTTTCCCTGAGGGGACCTTTATGTAGGGCTGCTTATTGCAGGTGATTATTTCCAGTTTGTACCTGTAGGTTAACTCAAACAGTGAATAGCCTGTCCCTTGGTTGGTGCGGACTTGGGATACTAATAATGCATGTTTCACGTATAGTGGCCATGTGTCTTTTGCTTTGCCATCCATTATTTTCTCTAGAGTCCTGATGAGGCTGCCGTTTAGGCGTTCTACTCTACCGTTGGCCTGTGGCCTGTATGGAGAGGCGGTGGAGTGTTTAATGTTTTTGGATTTCTAGTTGTCATTAACTACATGCCCTTATAACTCTGTTGCTCCATCAGTTACAATGTAGTCTGGAGTGCCATAGTTGGCTATGATTGCTTTGTTAATGAAACGGTTGATGGTCTCTGCTTTGTGGTCCTTTGTTGCCTAGCAGATGGGCCAGCGTGTGGCAAAGTCAATAGCTACAATTAAGAAATGTTGGTTTGTTTTTGTTTCTGGGAAGGGGCCCACTACGTCTAGCCCCCAAACCTTAAATGGTTCAGGGTCTGGTACTGGGTTGACTGTTGGCTGGGGAGCCTTTGTACTGGTGTATTTCTCACACACTGTGTACTTCTTTAGAACATTGAATATATCCTGTTTGAGGCTGGGCCACCATACTATCTCTTTTAGTGTGAGATATAGGTTGTTAGCCTTTGTATGGCCTAACAGGTGGCAATGTCTTAGTATGGTGTCAACTCTTTGTGCAAGTGGGATGTATGGGATATGATTGCCCTTGATAATTTGGTATACTGTGCCATTAGATACATAAAAGTACTTTTTGTTTCTTACTAATGTATTGTGGGTCAGTTGGTGTGTTGAGGGGTCTTTCCCTTTGGTTTTATACTCAGTGTAGTACAGGTTTGGCCAGTCAGGGTTCAGGTGGTCAGGGTGATCCTCTCTAGGCTGACATAGTCTAGAGAGAGCATTGTTCATGACCAGCTCTTCCCCCTTTTTGTACTGGATGTGCAGGTTAAGCTGTTCCAGCAAGGACATCCATTTGGCTTGCCGCTGTGTGAGTGTGTTCTGAGTTTTGAAATAGATTAAGGATTTATGGTCAATTAGTACTCAGACGTTTAAATTTCCTTCCAGATAACATCTCTATTTATTGCAAGCATGGTATATTGCTAGCAATTCCTTATCGTGTATTGGGTATCTCTGCTTAGTATTGGTTAGCTTTCTGCTTTCTTAACATACTGGCAGGAAGTCTTGCTGCCCTGGCTGGCAGATACGCAGGACTGCGCCGTTGGCAGTGTTGCTGGCATCTGACTCAAGCTTGTAGCACCCGTTATTGTTAGGGTATTGCAAGATTGGTGCTTTGATCAGAGCTTGTTTTAATAAATGGAAATTCTTGTCACATTCTGGAGTCCAGATGAATTTCTTTTTGGCATTACCCTTGGTTAAGTCATTTATTAGTGTGGTGAGCTTTCCGCAGTCTTTGATATACTTCCTTAGGTAAGCTACCATACCAAGAAAATATCTTACTTGTTTCACGGAGTTGGGGCTTTGCATGTTATTTATGGCATTTATTTTATCTGGGTCTTATTTGATGCCACTGTCAGAGACAATGTGGCCCAAGAACAGGAGTTTCTTTTCCATAAATTGGCACTTACTAGGCTTGGAGTAGAGTTTGTGCTTTGCAAGTTGATTAAGTGTCTTGCAGACATGTGTGAGGTGTTCCTCTTTGGTTTTTGAAAATATGATGATGTTGTTGAGGTAACATAATGTGTTTGGGAGCCTGTTTATTGCTTGGTTCATCATGGTGACAAACGTTGCAGGAGCGTTGGTGATCCCAAAGTTCATTACTCTACATTCAAATAACACAAATTGCGTGCGGAACGCGGTCTTTGGTATGTCTTTCTCTTTGACTTTGAATTGATTGTAACCAGATGTGAGGTCAATCTTTGAGAAATTTTTTGCTCCAGAGATTCTTGCAAATAGGTCTTCTATAAGTGGAAGAGGGTATTTGTTTTTTACTGCACTTGCGTTTAGTGCTCTGTAGTTGGTATTTAAGCAAAGAGATCCTTCTTTCTTCTTTATGAAGAAAACCGCTGCCCCCCACAGGGATTCAGACAGGCAAATGAATCCTTTGGCTACATTGTCCTCAATATGAGCTTTAAGTGTTTGGGTTTCCATGAGGGAGAGTCTGTATAGTGGTGCTGGCTTGGACATGGCCTTGCATAGGTCAATGCCATGCTTGACTTCCCGCTTGGGGGGTAACACTGTGAGTTCTTCCTTGAATATGTGGGCGTATTTGTTTAGAAGTGCCGCAAGTTCTGGGCATTGGATTTTTGTGTTTGTATATTTTTAAATTTGGAATACCTCATTCTATGGAGGGTACTTTCTTTGGTTAGATTTTCAGAGTCATCTTGATTTATGACTTGGACAAATACTGTGTCTCGTAGAATGAGATCATTGGGTTCTTTGAGGATGTTGAAGTTGACTCCATTGCGTTTAATGGTCATGGTCTTTGTTTTCTAACATATGCTGGGGTTCACACAGATGAAACAGTCCATGCCTGCTACAATGTTGTAGTTTATGTTATTCATGACAAGTCCTTTGATGGACGTTAGTATGACTTGGAGGTCAATTCTGAAGGGAGTTGTTTTGCCTTCGAGTAGAACTTTTGACTTGTCCGCCATTTTGGCGTACTTGAAGTTGGATTTGACAACTGGTATTTTGTATTTGTTTACAAATAGTTTGCTAACCATAGTGTGCTGTGCACCAGATCTAAATAAAATTTATGTGTATGTGATTTGTAAGTGCATGGGCAGACAAGAAGTTGTGAGTGGTCTTTAATTTTTAAGTTCATAAAAATAGAGGACTGTGGGACACGGGGAATGCAGGTTGCAAAGTTTGTGTCTTGGTACAATTTATTGTCAGTTTGGGGGGAGACAGGGGCAATTAGGCCTGTTCCCCCTCCTCTTTTCCCTGTTCCTCTGTTTTGAGACCTTCAAGGTCAGAGAATGTGGGGTCAAATTCATAGCAGGTTGCTACTTCAGTGTTGTTAACTTTGGCAATGTCCTCTTTCTTGGGACAGGGGCGGTTTGCGCTTTGGCTGCAATTGCCATTGCCATTATTATGATTGGGGTTGCTGTTGGTATGATTGATGTTTTGGCTTTATTGAAATTGGTCGTTTTCTCTGCTATTACCGTTGCCAATTTGAGGAGTGGTTGCCCTTGCGTGCAGCATATTCCATGTTTGCACGTTTTTCAGCGTGCTTGGCTTCTGCAATGAGCGCGGGCATGGAGGTATTTGCCTCTAGGCAGATGAGGGCAGCAACAGAGGGCTTCATTTTGTTGATGAATTATGCTCTGGTATGTACGTTATCAGCTTGTGCTGGGTTTTGAATCTTGCAACATATTTCCTCAAATTTGTTGGCGTAAGCTGCAATAGTGGTCTTCTGAGGAAGATCACTGAGCTGTATTGCAATGTCTTGGAGGGATTTGGTGACGCAGAAATTGTGGGTGATGTCCGCTATGAACTCTTCCCTGTTGTCAAGCTGGTTGTCATTTTGTGAGCCAACCCAGGTGGCAAACCAGTTAGCTGCGGCCTTGTACAGGCGTTTGCTGGCTTCCTGGACCTATTTTTCATGGGGGATGCGGCTGGCGCGGAGTTTGATGGCTGTGTGGTCTAACCAGTTGATGATGTTTTCTTTGTTTTTACCAAAGAACTTGTTGATACCAATGTATTTGATGTTGGTCACTTCACCTGTGATAGGTGATTGTGCGTTTGTTTGTGGTTGAAGAGAGCAACTGTACTGAATAATCTTGGTACATGCTTTGGGCATGACCAGACCTTTGAATATGGTGCATCCACTAGGAATATCTTTTTCAATGTTTTGGGCGCGTAAGTACGTTTTCCAGGTATACTGGGATGTGGCCTGGTTGAGTACGTGAGCAAAGATGGGCAGGTTTTGGTCAGTCATTTTCTCTTTCATGGGTGTGGTCAAAAACCGTAATGCTACCAGTGATAAGGAGCGCCTTTTGGGGGAAGCTTCAAATATAGAAATGTGAAAGGAGAGAAGTATATTTTATTGGATAATACTTTAGACTTATATAACTTTAGCTGTGGTGGGGATTTAGTTGGATCAAACCTAGGGGTTGGTCATGTGCTAGATGGGTTTGAGCCACTAGATACTTGGACAGTCAGGTGATATTGCTTGGTTACCATTCTCAGTATGTCACACAGTATATTGAAAGGGGACCAAATTGGACAATGGCTGAATGTTAAGTAGGTTGGCAGTATCCAGAATGCTTGTACATCCAGACCCTTGACACAATGTAAAAAATATATTATTAATTTTGAACTGAAAGAACAAAATCAATTTTAATAAGTTGGTACAAAGGAAAGTTTTATTTTACTCATCAAAGGACAAGTAGGGGAGGGAATGGGCGGAAAGAACATTGCCTTCATCTGTGCCTGTTAAAGGGACAGCATCAGAAATAGTGGGGAGAGAATGGGTGGTGGTTTGGGAGTCATTGCTGGAAGGCAGGTGGCTTGATAGGGGGTTGGAGAGGCAGGGTTTGTTGACTGGGAAGGGGCAGCATGAGCTGTTTGCTTCAATTGCTCAAATTCATCTTCTGTCACTTATGCAGGCTTGGTGAAGCAAATGGATTGGCATGGGGGGAGGCAGGAGTTCTTTCTGGACTTATCACTATCACTTGTATAGAAAATAACAAGATCTGATAGGTCCTGGACAAAAACAGAAGGGAAAAGCTCATACCTCTTATCAATTTGGGTGCATAGTTTGTTGTAGGTGGCAGGCTTTAAGCGCCTGAGGGCGGAACCAAAATTGTAGAGACATACATCTGCAAGATGCATGTCAGCGTAGTTGATGGGGTAGGACCAACAATTATGCCCCACAGCCCTGATTTCTTGGGTTGCCATTCCCGCTGCTCCATCTTGGCACTCAGTACAACTGTGTACGTGGTGTTTTGGGTAGCCCACTTCTCCAGCATAACCTTGAGCTCTGTCTGGTAGGCATACCTATCTGCTGTGTTTGACAACGCGGAGTAATGATTGACTCCCAATGGTAAAACTGCCAACAAAAACACAACAAATTGATACAGGATTGGCCTGCGCTTGAAGGCGTCAGATTGAATGAGCTTTTTCTAAAGTCTTGAATAGTTGCCAAAATCTTGGCATATGACAGGAAAATGACGTCATTACGGGCCCTCATTGCCCTTGCTTTGATAAAATTAATAATGATAGAATCATAGGTGTTGAGCAACCTGGGTTATTGCTGGTATGTCCAAAGCTACAGATAGATGATAGCCTTGCCAATGTACTCTACCTAATCCTATGCAAGAGCACTACAGACTACAGTAGAATAGAACTTTGAAGATAATTACATTTATTGAAACTGGAGTACAATCTAGCCAGTGGCTGCAATCTATCCAGGTGTAACTAAGAACTTGTTGTTATCCTTTCAGGTGTCTTTATCAATATATACTTCAACAACCCTTGTTCTTGTCCTTTCAGACAGCTCTCAGTGGCTACCTTTGCAATAGGTCTATCTTTGCTGGCTACTCCCATCCTGATTGGCTGTCCTTGGCATGTGATATGCTACTGGCCTTAGCAGGTGTCCATGGCACTTCAACTACAGCCTACGCTCTTCTTGAGCTAGCCTATTGTCATTTATTGATTGTCTGTATCTTACACACCTATTATTGCGCTGGGAAACTACGCTGTATTTAGTTGATGCTTAGAAATTGTCCCTGTTCAGCCCTCCTATATTGGAAGGTAGAATTCCGGTATTCCATTTGTAGGGCTTAATCAGTGATCCTTTTCTGGTTGGCAAACCTTCTGCTTATTAATGCAACAAGTTGAATTAGGGATTATATGCCGTATAATAGCAGACTCAATCCATTAGTGACTCAGAGGATTATCTGCCGTGTAATGCTGACCCAAACCAATAAGGAACCCAATTATACACCTTGTAATGCTGATCCAAACTTGGTATTTCTTAGCCATTTGTATATCACTTGTTTGATATGAACATATACGTCCATCAGGCTGTGTGAGGCTGAGTTGATACAACATCCAGTAGGGTAGAATAGGTGATATACAATTGATGATTTAGTGATTACACGCCGTGTAATCAGTGATATTCACTATATTGGCTAACATTTATTGGCGTATAATAGTTACATCAATTATAATAAAGCAATATACAGTGTATAATCACTACACATTGGGATGATGATCAGTGATAATACGGCGTATAATTGTTACATCTATCATAATAAACTAACAATTACACGGCGTATAACTACCATATCAATTATAATAAACTACTAATTATACAATGTATAATTACTACACTTGATTAAGTGATAACCATATGATAATACAGCGTATAATTGTTACATCTATCATAATAAACTAACAATTACATGGCGTATAGCTGACATATCTATTAATATAATGATGACCAAGTGATAATATGGTGTGTAACTGTTTAAGATCTGCATGTGATGATTAGCCTGATCATTTGTGGTCAATCAGCCTAATCTCACATTTCCCCCTCTTGACCATAAATAGGGAGGGTAAGAAAAGAGTCAGGCATTATGGCTTTCTCAACAACATCCTCTTGCCTCAGTTCAAAGGAGGAGTACCAGGAGTTCCTGGAATCTATGATAGAGGAGTGTCACCAAGAATTTGGCAGCCAGAGTAAGGAGGCATGCTGTCTACAGTTCTATGGTTGGCGTTTGCTACGGGCTCACAATAATGACACTTGCTCGGAGTTGTCCTTGACCACCACCGTCATGACCAATCCTTTCCAGCGCCCAGTTAGCCTGATCCTAGAGCAAGAAGTTGAGCAGGAGGATTGTCCTCCTTTGGTGGTTGGAGGAGCCAATCAGGCTACCTCTGTGGACCCAGAGGTCTGGCAGGCCAGGGCCGTCATTCTCCGCACAACTACTGTGCCTTATACTCCTGATCCGGCTTTGTTGGGGTCTGTGGTCCTCACATACGACCCAGACCATGCAGACTTTGAGGTTAATAGCCTTTTTCAGGGCTATGAACTTCTGAGTGAGTTTCTTTTTGTCCTTCTGTCTTGTGGCCAGGGGATAGACATCCACTCCCGTCTTTGCTACTCTGAGCAATACCACCCTCCTGCTGTTTGTTCTGTGGCCCTTTGTGAGCTGGCCTCTTGAGGGGGTCTTAGTGGAGCTGCCTTGCTCCAATGTGGCATTGTATGCCAAGTACGCGCAGGTGATCAACTTCAACCGTGCGGTAGTGCAGGTCTGGTCCCGTGCTTGGGGGCCCAGTCCAAACTCTACCTGTCAGTGGAGTCTTTGACGTACTGATAATTAGCACAATTGACTGGCAGCAGCCATCAACTTAACCTTGAAGAAGCTGGAGACTGGGGATCCTGCCCAGTATCTCCCTCATATGGCTTTGGTGGAGAATCTTTTCTTAGTGCCAATGCCTTTGCTTCCTTGAGGTTCTTTGGCCCAGATGCAGGCCATCTTGGAGTTCTACCAATGTGAAGTGCTGCACCACCAACGGGGTCTTCTGGCTGATTACCCCTCCAAAGGGTTTATAGTGGAGTGCCTGGTGTTGGGAGCATGCTTCCCAATCAAGTGTGGGTGTCATGAATAACAGCATTCACCATGTTTTGATTTCGCCTTTGGTGGGCCATTTTGAAGACAAATCTCTTGCTTTTGCTTTCAACTCTTGAAATGAACTGGCTTCTGCTTCAGGAAAAATGATTGTTTGATTTCCTGACTCTGCGCAACTCACTTGCCCCACTCATGCTTGTGGCAAGTGATCCTACCATCCTGGTAGTGTTTTGTGGTATTCTCAACCACTATATATTCCATTTCCATATTCACTAATAAAATTAAGTTCTATTCACATTTTTGTCTTTGTGTCTTCTGTACTTCTGCGCCTCTCTCTAGCCACGCCTAGCAGAGATTATTCATCCAGGGCCGCAAGGTAAACGCAATTGCCTTCCCTGTCATCTAACCAAGACTTAGTATGAATCCAATCCTAAGGTTAGGATTCCCTGTTGTGTGTCTGTGCCGCGCCTCAGAGCACAACAAAAATGGTGCTCACTACAGGGGCTGTAAGCCCCTTGGTTATCCCTTTTGCATCTACATTTGCAGGTCCCTTGCCTCTGCCTATTTGGGAGTCAACCTTGCCTGAAATTACCAGCCCTCCTATTGAGGAAGACATCACTGACCTGCCTATTGTCCCTACTGTTCTGAACCTTGGGAATGGTCCCCACCTAGTTGCTTACCCTATGGGTACCCCTGACTTGGAACAAGTCATGGCGGTAGCCCTTGGGATAGCTTGGGACAGGGCCATCCCTTGCCTTCAGCTACAGTTTAGCCGTTCCAAATATTATGAGTTAATTGTGGCCCCTCAGTTCCCATAACATCTCCCCTCAGTGTCTGGCTCCGCTGATCACCTGCCGTCATCCTTTGTACAGCCCGCCTTGGCCCACCACCAGATGGTTTTGAGACTCCACGTCCAAGAAATTTTGTCTCTACAAGCAGCTGTTACCCATCATTGGGACCAGTTTGCCACCTACCAACAATGGATTCATTCCCTGTTCTCTCTGATATCTGATAATCAGCGTGATTTGGTCACCTCTCAAACACGTCTAGTCAATTCCATTGAGCAAATGCGCCAGTCTATCCCTGAGTACGTTAGGGGGCAACTACATGAGTTTCACCCGTTAGAACAACCCTGGCAAACTCAATTAGACTCCACCCTAAACTCTTATCTCTCTGACTTTGAGCGCCTAGTGCAACAGCTCAATGCATTTAGTGTCTATTCCTTTGAGCAATTGCAACAGGTAGCTGACCTTGCCGCCCAAGGTCTAAATGAACTCAGTGCAGAATTTGATTGAGAGAGAGCTACCACTGCCACAGCTATTGCCAAACTTCAGAGTCAGGTGAATGAGCTGTCTACTCCCAAACCTGATGCCCCGCCTTCTCCCCCTGCTGATGATCTGGTGGACAGAGAGCAGAGGATCTGGGAGGCCATCCAAGAATTACGTGTTTCACTTGTATCCAAGGACGTCTTACTGAAATGCCTCAAGGTGACCCCCAGGTTCTTGCACTGACTGCTCAGGTTGCTGAACTACAGCAAGAAGTCGCTGCTTTACGTGAGGTAGTGACAGCTGCTGCTAGCCCACTCGGGGTTAATGAGGAGGATGGCTGTTGTCCTGGTTTGGCGGGGGCTCCTTGAATCCACTGTGACAGAGATTTGATTGCCCTAGCTAATGAGGTGGACCATTTGAAACAAGACCAGACTGAGTTGGACAGAGAGGTACAGGATATGAGTGAGTTGATTGATTTGGTAAACAACAGATTTGCCCCTTGCCTATCAGTTGGCCATCCCTTACTTTGTGGCTGGCTGAGCTCTCCACTGTTATCACTACCCAAGGACAATGCCTAGATGTTACTGAACAACAGACCACTCTAGCCAACACTACGGGTGCCAGAGCCACCAAGACTCTGACAACCCTTGAAGAAAGTGTTTGACAACTATGGGCTAGACAACCCCCCTCCAAATCTGAAGCTGAGTTCTCCCCGCGCATAAATGTACTCAATAGCATCAATGGTGGTCCAGCTCCCAAGGCACACTTCAAGCCTACTTTTAAGCAAGTCTTTGATCCCAAAACCTCGACTATTGCAGCTTTCTTAACTATTTACAAGACTGCCATGAGACAAGCATCAGATGAAGTTAAGAAAGAACATATTCTGACCTGCCTACACCCAACCTGTCAATAGGTAGTTGTACCAGAGCTGCCCATCATTGAGACCTGGGAAGACATGAAACAACTCCTGATTGACAAGTTTGGTGATGATCTTAGCCTGGAGGTGAAAAAGGATGCTTTCGTGCACATATCCTTCAAGCCCAAAGAGACATTAGCTGAATTTGCAGACAGATTTCACATGAAGGGACAACAGTTATTAACAAGCAGACAATTGACGGTGCATGAAGCATATATGGCCTGCGCCCAAGCCCTAAAGGTGAATCAACTCCTATGCCTTCATTTTAAGGCCCACAAGGCTATGCTGTCCTCCATGAAAATTATAAAGACACTGCTCCAAGATATGCATCTTACCCATTCTGTGACAGTTGTTTGGGAAAGTTGTGCCACTTCCAACTCTGGCTCCTCTTCTTGCGGCCCTTGTATCCTCACTATGAACTCCCAAAATCCTCCTCAACGTCAGGGTTGCCACAACTGCAGTCAGATAGGCCACCACTCTTGCGTCTGCACCAATCCACGGGTTGAAGGAGCTGATCCCAAGGATCAGTTGGGAAAAGAACAGTCAACCTAGAGGCAGAGACACTCTTGGTTGACAATTCTTCCCAGTCTCCTTCTATACCTCTACCTGCTAATGACTCTGAGCCTGCTGATGATGAGGCTTCTCCTATCCTTCTTCTGTTCCATGACATTTCTGATGATTCTGATGTGGATGAATCTGATGTTGAAGAACCTGATGCATACAGGTATTCTGTTCTTGCCGTCCCAGAGACTATTGCAGTTCCCTACAAGCTGTGATCTAGGAAGACTACAACTACCACTAAGCCCTTGTCTGAGGCCAAAGCAGTTGTCTCCCACCCCTATCTTACTCAGGCAAAATGGTCCCCTGTATTAGTGGAATCATCAGAGGAAGCCGCTGAAGTTGCAGACGCCGTTTTCAAGAATGTATCTGTCTCACTCCCTCTCCAAACTGTATATAAGGAGTTTCCGGGACTACAATGCATGATTGAGAAATGGAAAAAGGAACTAGCTGAGGCACAGGATATCTTGGCTGTTCTGCCACCCTTTGGACGCACCACCACCCAAGTAGAGATATCTATCCAAAAGATCAAGATCAAAGCCGTCCTGGACACTGGTTCTCTGGTCAACGTTGTTTATTCTAAACTGATGAAGAAACTTAAGCTGGCCCCTGATCTCAACTACCATCAATCCTATGGCACCGCTGGTTTCTCCATGACTTGCGCCATTGGTGCGTACTCTGCCTTACCAATGCAATTTGGTAAACTCCTGTTGACTTTGCCAGCTGTTGTTCTAGAAAATGAGAGCTATGACCTTTTGGTTGGTACCCAGTTCCTTCAGGAATATAATGGGATCATCAACCTAAAGGATGGTTATCTTTTTATCCTAGGGTACAAAGTCCCTCTGATCTTTGAGGAGCCAATCAAAGTTCCTGGTAAATGTTTGAAGACATGTACTCTGGAGTACCCCACTGGAGTTTTCACCCAAAAATACCAAACCCATTCCACCAACATGAAGTGTCCTCTCATGGCTTGTCCTGCAACTGAGGGAATCCCTCTCATGGCCACGTCTGCTATCACCATCCCCCCAGGCTCTCAGGCTATCCTAGAATCCCAGATATCATATGAACTACCTGAGCGGACTTTCTTAGAGCTATACTCCCCTCTTTTGCTGGAGCAGAACAAGCCTTACCTTTGTCCTGGAATTCTGGACGTTTCCCACAAGGATCCTGTTCAATTACTAGTTGCCAACCTTACTGCACTTCTTATGACTGTATCCAGAGGACAGGTTGTTGGTTAAGGAAAGTTGTTAAATGCTCCTGACGTCTTGTCTCTTCACCCTTTTGGAACGTTTCAAGACTTTAACCTACCCAAAGACAAGCCTCAAGTCCTATCTCTGTTCACTGCCCAAGACTTCCCTCAGTTGTCCCTGGTTCAACAGAAAGAGGTGCTTGATTTACTAGACCAGTTCTCAGACATCTTTGCTAAAGATAGTACTGATTATGGGCTAGCCAAAGGTGTGATTCATCAGATTGACACAGGAGATGCTCCCCCCTTTTGTGCCAAGCCATACTGTCACAGCCAAGTGGAAGATGTGCAGGTTTCTAAGGAGCTCAAACAACTGCTGGATGCTGGACTGCTAGCTCCCTCTCAAAGTCCCTGGGCTTCCCCTCTGCTCATCTTAAAGAAAAAGATGGAGGCCACCAGATTGTGATGGACTATTGAAGGTTGAATTCTCTAACCAATAAAGATTCCTATCCTTTACTGCGCATTGATGACACTCTTTGACGCCTTGGAGGTTCTAAGTTTTTCTCTGCCATGGACTTGGCGTCTGGCTACTGGCAAGTTGACCTCTCTCCTGAAGACCGTCAGAAGGCTGTGCTCATCACATCAGAAGGATTGTTTGAACCTATCTGCATGCTGCAAGGGCTCTGTAATGCCCTGGCAACTTTCCAGAGAGCCATGGATTCTATTCTGCGTGATTTGAAGTTGTCGTGTGTCTTAGTCTATCTAGATGATATAACAGTCTCAGCGCAACTTTCACTGATCACCTAGCCCATCTCAAAGAGGTTTTAATAAAGATCCAAGAAGCTGGCCTCAAGCTAAAATCCTCCAAGTGTGCTTTCTTCAAAGAACGCCTTGAATTCCTGGGCCATGAAGTAACCCAAACGGGAATTTGTCCAATGACCAAGAAGGTTGAAGCCATTGACAAAATGCTTCTGCCCACCAACCTCTGAGAAGTACAAGTCTTTCTGGGCATGAGGGGTTACTATAGACAATTCATTCCTGATTTTGCTGATACTAGCAAACTCCTGGTCCAACTATTGCGTAATGTTCCTTTTGAATGGACCGCCAGCCAACAGCAAGCCTTCAAGACTCTAAAGCAGAAACTCAAAGAAGCACCCATTTTAGTGTACCCCAAATACAATAAGGAATTCATCTTGTACACTGATGCTAGTGACCTTGCTATTGGGGCTATCTTGGATCAGCTTGAAAATGAAGGTGTGGACACCCTGTAACCTATACTTCCTGTGTGCTGAATAAGCATGAAAAGAATTATAGTGTTTCAGAGAAGAAGTGTCTTGCTGTGCTTCATGCAGTCAAACAATTCCGCCACTATGTATATGATACCCATTTCACTGTCATCACTGACCACATTTTGCTCAAATGGTTACAACAACTTAAGGAGCCTGAAGGACGCTTAGCCAGATGGGCCCTCCGCCTGCAAGATTATGACTTCACTGTGCTCCATTGCCCCAGGATTCAACATCAGAATGCCAATGGGTTGTCCCAAATGCCCATCCTTGCCCTACATCCTGCTGAGGCAGACCGTCTGAACAAGCTAATTAGCTACCCTTCTTCCTGGGAAAGTGAGACAGAAGAGGTTCAACTTGCCCTGTCCAAATTGTCTGAAGACACCCTCATACGTGACAACCAACTCTTCAAGAAGGTGTGGGGTCAATACCTGCCATACGTGCGCCCCAGTCTTTGCCTCTCCCTGGTGTCACAGGCTCATAAAGAAACTGGCCATGGAGGCATTGCTAAGACTTTTGACTGGCTACAGAAGAATCACTTCTGGGAAAATCTTTGCCTGATGATCCCAGACGTCATAGCTAGTTGCCATGACTGCCAACTTCAGAGACCCCAAACTGCTTCTCACGAGTTCAAATTGGTCCCCCCTCAACATGCCTTTCACACTGTCAGCATTGATGCTGTAGGTCCTCTCCCCTGCTCACGCTCCAGATGCTGCTTTATACTGATTGCCGTCAACCACTTCAGCAAGTGGGTAGAAGCTCGCACTACTAAAGACATCACTGCTAAGACTAATGCTGCCTTTCTGCTGCAAGATTTTTTCTACCGCCATGGCTGTCCTCAAGTGCTGTTATCAGACAACGGAATCAATTTCAATGCCAAACTTGTAACCTCTGTTGTTGAAGCTCTAGGGACTCACCAGTCTTTCTCTGCCCCCTATAATCCTTTCACTAATGGGACAGTTGAGCGTGCCAACTTGACACTGGTTTCTATCATGAGGAAACTCACCTACTCTGACGCTGCCAATTGGGATCTATACTTACCTGCTGCACTCTTTGCCTATTGTCTGAGCAGGCACCGGATCACTGGGTACTCCCCCTTTGCCATGTTGTATGGGCGTAAAGCCACCACTCTGTCACTCTTGGGGGTTCCCCTACTCTCCTCTGATAAGGCCATGAACCCTGACAACCACATCAAAGACTTAGTCAACCACATCATTGATATACAGGCCACTGCCTACACTTCTGCCTATAAGACTAAGATGCTCAAGCTCACTCCAGACAATGCTGGGTTTTCCCCCTTGCCTGAGTTTGATGTTGGTGACCATGTTCTATACTATCAACACTGTGTGGGTGGGCGCGTGCACAAACTGGACTCACTGTGGATTGGCCCTTTAGAGGTGACTTTCAAACGAGGATCTGAGTACACTGTAAAGCTTCTCTCCAGTGGCCGCCCTTTTGCTCATGTACACGCCAAGTTCCTCCACAAGTATCACCCCCCTAAGGCCAATCTAGAGGGGGGCAATTTCGTGAATAACGGCATTCACCATGTTTTGATTTTGCCTTTGTTGGGCCATTTTGAAGACAAATCTCTTGCTTTTGCTTTCAACTCTTGAAATGAACTGGCTTCTGCTTCAGGAAACATGATTATTCAATTTCCTGACTCTGCGCAACTCACTTGCCCCACTCATGCTTGTGGCAAGTGATCCTACCATCCTGGTAGTGTTTTGTGGTATTCTCAACCACTATATATTCCATTTCCATATTCATCAATAAAATTAAGTTCTATTCAAATTTTTGTCTTTGTGTCTTCTGTACTTCTGCGCCTCTCTCTAGCCACGCCTAGCAGAGATTATTCATCCAGGGCCGCAAGGTAAATCCAATTGCCTTCCCTGTCATCTAACCAAGACTTAGTACAAATCCAATCCTAAGGTTAGGATTCCCCGTTGTGTGTCTGTGCCGCGCCTCAGAACACAACAGTGGGCTGGGTTGCCTTGCAGAGGGGGAGCTGGCCTTGAGTGCACCCATTATGCACTGGGAACGGCTGTCTTCTGAAGCGCAATGTATGTGGCTACAAAACGTTGTTTTTCTCTAACAGGTGGTGGCCACCCACGCTTTTGGTGACTATGTGGAGGCCACCACTCACAATGTCCCTGAGGAGCCTGAAGAGAATGCTCACCAATAAATATTCATAGGACTAAGTCCACTTTCTATATAGTGCACTTTTTATATTTTATTTTTATATTTTATATCTTTTTATCTTTTTATATCTTTTAATATTTTTATATCTCTTTGTATTTTCCCTATCATGAATCATATGATGTGCCTATATTACTTATGTTTTTTTTATGGCAAGTTCAGATATGTTTAATTAGGCCCTTCCTTTGGGGTGCAGAATGGGTGAAGGAACTTTGCATGTACGCGGTTGAATATGTGTCCACTATCCTATCCTTGATGGTGTGGGCGTCAGGTGAGGTCTTCTCTATGATCTCAAAAGGACCTATCCATAGTTTTTCTAGTTTGTGGGATCTGCCCGCTCCTCTGGTGTTGCAGTATGCGGCCCCCTCCCCTACCTCAAAAGAGGGCAATGGGGCCCTATTGGCGGAGTCCCTTTCAAATATGGCTTGGGTCTTGATAGCCGTGTTGCTAAAAGCAGATGCCTGCAATTTGATGAGGGTGTTGACCAGTTGTCCTAGGTACTGATTGTAGGAAAGTTGCCCAGGGCTGCCAGTGGCCAAGTATAGGACAGGCGGAATGGCAGCGTGTCAACCATACATCAGTTGAAAAGGGGACGCACCAGTGGTGTAATGCAACAAAATGTTGTACACAAACACTGCTGCTCCTAAGTATGTTTCCCAAGAGGATGTATGCAATGAAGCTAATTTCTGAAGGATCTGGGTTAGGGCACCATTGACACGTTCCACCATCCCATTGGTTTCAGGGTGGTATGGAGTGGAGAATACTCCGCGGACTCCCATGAGGTTGTTCACTCTCAATATCACTGAGGCTGTAAAGTTAGTCCCGTTATCTGAGAGTAGGAACTGGGGGCAGCCATGGCAAAGTATAATGGCATCCAAGAAAAAAATTTCAGTGAAAGGGGCATCTACTTTCCTTAGAGGCTGGGCTTCCACCCACTTAGTTAGGTGATCTATAGCCACTACCACATAACAAAAGCCAGGGCTGCTACGTGGGAGTGGTCCCACTACGTCCATTGATACAGTATGCCAGGCAAAATGGGGTTGTACCATTTGGTAAGTTGTGCTTTTTTGTAGTGGCTTATTCCATTGGAATCCAATACAGCAGTTGATTGTCTCCTGAATGTCAAAATTTATTGCTTCTCAGAAGTAGGTGCAAGACAGGATCTCCTTGGTCTTCCAAAAGGCACCGTGGCCTGTTGCCTTATGAACGGCTGTAACAATGCTAGTCCTTTTGGAGGGAGGAGGGAATATGTGTTCCTTATCATCCACTAGCTTGTACAAAACACCATTGTGTAGTACTATATCCTTCTGAAGGTCCTGTAGGATGTACTGTACTTTCTTGGGCTCATTGCTAAACTTCCCAGTCATCATTTTCTGGTACAGATGATCTGCTAAGCAGGCTCACTAGGGCCACAGTGGGTAATTGGGAAAGGCAGTCTGTGTTCTGTTGTTTGCTGCCCGGGCAGTGAAGGATCTTGTAGTCCAAGGCCTGTAGTTTCAATGCCTATTGAGCAAGTCAGCCTTCTGGTTCCTTGAGGCTCTGGAGCCAAGCTAGGGACGCGTGGTCTGTGACCACTGTGAACTGTACACCATGGATGTAGACCCAAAATTGTTTGCATGTGTAGATGACTGCCAGGCATTCACGCTCTGTCACCGTATAGTTGCATTTGTGGACGTTTAGTGTCCTACTGGCATAGGCTACAGGGTGTTCAAGTCCCTTGTTGTCAAGTTGGGATAGTACAGCCCCAACTGCGGTAAGCAAGGCACCGGTATGGATCACAAATGGTCTTTCAAAATCTGGGTACATCAGAACAGGGTTGCTTGACAAGGCCAAACGTAGCTTGTCAAATGCTCCTTGGCATTCTTTACTCCATACAAAGTCAACTCCCAATTTCAGCAGGTGGAAGAGAGGTTCTCCAATGGCTGCAAAGCAGGGGATGAACCGTCAATAATAACCAATCATACCCAAGAATACCTATATGTCACACTTTGACTCAGGGCACTTCATCTTAGATATGGCTTTGGCTTTTGCAGGCTGGGGCCGCAGACCGTGACTGTCTATAACAAAGCCTAGGTATTCCAGCTGATCTTTGAAGAACTGGCATTTGCGCGGCTTTATCTTAAGATTGGCAGCAGCTAGCCTCTTGAAGACCTCTTCCAAATGAGCTAGATGTTCCATGAAAGTCCTAGAGAAGACATTGATGTTGTCCAAGTACACTAGGACACAGGAGAGTTTAAGGTCACCAAGGATGGTGTCCATTGCTTGCTGGAAGGTTGCAGGGGCATTGCATAGCTCTTGCGGCATCCTTGTTGGTTGAAATAATCCCTGTGAGGTTATGATGGCGCATTTTTCTTGTTCTTTGAGAGGTAGCTCAATCTTCCAATAGCCCAATATGAGGTCCATAGCAGAGAAGTACTTGGCACCCCCAAGGCGGTCCAATGCATTGTCTATGCAAGGTAAGGAATACAAGTCCTTCTTGGTGACCTTGTTGAGGCGTCAATAGTTGATGACAACTTGGTTGGAGCCATCTTTCTTCTTGACAATCAGAATAGGAGATGCCCAAAGACTTTTGGACAGGATCAGCATGCCCCGTTTCAGCAGTTTGCTGAACTCTTCAAGACAACTTCTTTGTTTGCTTTGGATTGTTGTATAGGGTGCATGCGGATTAGAGGAGTGGTTCCTGTATTGATGTGGTGGGTTAATCCTTCAGCACAACCCAGATTGTGATCACTTTCTGCAAAAATTGAGCGGTACTTCTCAAATAGCAAAGATGCCTGAGCTTGCTCCTCAGGGCCAAGGGAGGAAAGGTCAGCTAGGGGGTAGTCAGGTGGACTGCTGGTCCAGGTTTGTCTGGTATACCCATTTCCTCAAATGTACCAAATCCCTTAACCTCAGATAGTTCCTCTGCGGAGTAGAAGCGTAAGAAGCCTAATACTTGGTCTTTCTTGATAGAAAGTGTCTTCTTTGTGAGGTTGGCCAAGAGGACATGTATATCCTGTTGGCCAGGGGTAACACTGCCTGGCGCAATGCACGGTTTGAAGCAAGAACAGCCCCAAGGTTCAACAACTTCTCCATATAGCCCTTAAGGGACAACCACAGACAACCCAGTCTCTGCAATCTTCTGGTTTCCAGGCTCCAGGGAAAAGGCAGACCTGGTCCTCAGCGGAACACTCTTATGTTCCAGAATCTGTTAGGAGGTTTACGCCTATGTTTCCCAACAAGCTTTTATTCTACAGGGACAATTCCGTTGGCGTAGGCCAGGTTGACAAATTTGCAGGGTTTGGGCGCAGTGTCTTGACCTTCCTTACTGAAGAACAAGGGTAGGGTCTGCCTGAGGATTTCAAAGGTGGCAAGACCCCAGTGTTTCATGGCTCCATATTTTACCAGGAAGGAGGTGCCTATGAGGAAATCATAGTTATTGTTTGGCAGTACAACTGCTGGAGCAGATACTGCAATGGAGCCAAATCACATAGGTAGTGCACTGTATGCTCCCACAGAGTACGTGGGTTCCTTGTCAGCTGTACCAAAGGGTGATCTGTAGTCAAAATCTGGGGCTATACCCAATTTCTTTGCCATCTTAGTGGAGATTATGTTAAATGGAGCACCACTATCCACTATGGCTTGAATGTGATGTTTGTTAACCAATATGTCAATGTAGGTACAATCAATATAAGAGTCATTGAGGCTTTTTAATTTATGTATCCCATTCTCCTTGTCACTCTCCAAGGTTCAGACCAAACTCTTGCAGACATTGGGGTATGCAGTCTTAAGCTCCTTCAGGGGGAAAGCTACTTGTATTGACTTTAGGTTTAGGGTATTGTTGGAACATGGTGAGCAGCAATTTTCCCTGGCGTCCTGTATATGAGCTGCATATGGTTTCAATACTTCAGCCAGGGCGGCCTCTTTGTGCTTGGCTTTACTTTGGGACTGTGTTGTCACAGCATAAAGATTGTTGGCTATAACCATGTGGATTGTGTCTTCATGCAGCCCTTTGAGATATTGGTCTTCAGGGCCAGGTTTGATGGGAACGTTGAGGGATTTGGCGGAGGTAGAATTTCCCTCTTCTACTCTGCCTTTGCTTTTCCCTAAGTTGTGCCAGCGGGGTGGGCTTGTACCACGTGCACCTTCTTGGTGTTGGATGGACACTTTGATTTCCAATGCCTGGCAGTGTTGCAGGCAATGCAATAAAAGCTCTTCACTTCAGGGGGATATGCAGAGGGCTTGGCGGAGTCCTTCTTCTGGTAGTGTGGTTTCTTGTAGGCTGGCTTAGGCTGTTTGGACTCAGGGCAGTTGGGAGGACCAAACGTCTTGGCATGGCTTTGGAGGCAGTCAACAATTTCCAACACAACTTTGCCTTTGGCGTAGGCGGGGGCCATTGCTCTGTGGAGCTCTTTTTATGGGTGAGTGGCCTGCTTCATTGCAGCGCAGATGTTGAATGTGGAGACTGTACCAGAGCCAAGAAGCACCAGTGCATTGTGGTAGAATTGTTCTGCAAATTCCTGCAGAGTTTTGCCAGGAGAGAACTTTATTGCGCCAAACTCAGACTTCCTGGTGAAGAGGATATCCTCTCCACCAAAATCTTCTAGCACAGCCTGCTTTGCTTCCTGATACGTCCAGTTGGTTGCAGGTAGGTGTGACATTACCAAGTTGACGCTGGTTGCGTCCAGTGTGGTAATGAGCATGGTTGCCTTTTGATGGTTGCTTGCGCCTCTCATGGCCATCTCAAACAGTCTCAAGAAGAAATGTACGTTTCCTTGCTTGTCAAACTTGGGGAGGTTCAAAGGCTTGAACTGATCATTCACAACTGTAGGCTTGGGAGGTTGGCAGGGGGAGGTGGTTGACTGCCTACCCGCCGTATAGCTACGCCTAGCCCTAGGCGTGGCCTTTGGTGTGAAAGGCTCTCTGGAGGGAAGGGTTGTGAATACTTTGGGAATCCCCCTGTTTGGTTGTCCCCCTTCTTTCTCAGAGGTGTCAGCAGCGTCTTCATAGTGGTCTGTATGCATTGAAGATGATGTACACTGGCTGCTTGAGATGCATTTGCAGCTTGTTGTTGCCAGTAGCTGGATCTGAGCTTCCATTCTTGCCAGGTGGTCGTGAACATTGATGTTGTCCATCTGTAGGCTTTGTTGGCAGAGCTCAGACTCTACTCTTGTGGTGGTCTTAGAGAGGTGTGACACAGCATCTCTCAGGGTCAGCTGCTCTGTTTGTAGAGCCATGATGGTCTCATGTGCTCTGGCAAACTCTTTTTGTATCCATTGACTGTGCTCTCCAAGGATGCTATTCTGGTCTCCAGTGCTGAAATCTTTGCACTTTCTGGGCAGGGTAGTGGCTTTGGTGTAGATGAGCGGGATACCTTCACCTGGCTGTCGACTTTTGCTTCCAGTCTCTGAAAGTTGTCCAAAACGTATTTTTTGAACTGGTGAAGTCGTGAGCCAAGCTGCTCTACTTCTTTGTCCAGGGCAATAACATTATGGTCCATGGTGGCAATGTTGTCTGCCATTCTTGCGCTGAATTTGTCTGACTTGGCGCAAAACTTGTGGACGTCCTGCAGCCATGCCAGAGAGGCTCCACGTGCATTCATTGCTTCATGGATCATGACTCTGAACTTTGTATTTAAGATGTCAATCAGTTCATTGATACGTGCATGCACATTCCCCCATGGACTGATTGGACAAGACAACAGCACACATTTCTGCAAAGGAGGCGTTGGCAGTGGCCCACTGTTTGGCCCAGTTGCGGTGGCAGGAGTGCAGAGCATCTCCCAGGGAAGACAGCTTGAGATTTTGACGTGCAGAAATTATCTGGAGTTGTTTCACAGAGGGCTGGACAAAGCCAGCAAGGTAATTGATGGCGTGATCTTCACCAGCAAGGCGCT
The DNA here is from genome assembly GCA_014839935.2 of Entomophthora muscae. Taxonomy (NCBI): domain Eukaryota; kingdom Fungi; phylum Entomophthoromycota; class Entomophthoromycetes; order Entomophthorales; family Entomophthoraceae; genus Entomophthora; species Entomophthora muscae. Next base: position 93,163 of record QTSX02000177.1, on the reverse strand, counting down.
CCTGCAGAGCTTGGAATGAGGCGTTACAATAGAGCCAGTAAATTTGCCAGCAAATCTCCTGGTCCTGGTAGTGGAAAAACATGCTTAGATTCTGGTCAGGGCGGTCAGAGGGAAAAAGGTAGAACCCGCAAAACAAAGCCTCAGCCAGCTCAACAATCTGTGTGCAATCATAGGAACCAACCAAGGCGGGACCCTCAGGGACAGAGGGCAGAGGAGCCACAACCAAAGGGACAGTTGTGGGGGGGGGGTGAACAACCACAGGGTTGCTCATGGAAAAGACAGGAGCACTCTCACTGTCAGATAATTCAATCTTGTACCCATGCTTATCAACAAAGCTGGGCAGAGGCGGAGCCAAGGATGGTCTTTGGCGGGCGGGGACAGTTTCTGTAGGCATTGGCAGAGGCTCAATTTTGAGTGAGCACCAATGTTGAGCAACCTGGGTTATTGTTGGTATGTTCAAAGCTACATATAGATGTTAGCCTTGCCAATGTACTCTACCTAATCCTATGCAAGAGCACTACAGACTACAGTAGAATAGAACTTTGAAGATAATTACGTTTATTGAAACTGGAGTACAATCTAGCCAGTGGCTGCAATCTATCCAGGTGTAACTAAGAACTTGTTGTTATCCTTTCAGGCGTCTGTATCAATATATACTGCAACAACCCTTGTTCTTGTCCTTTCAGACAGCTCTCAGTGGCTACCTTTGCAATAGGTCTATCTTTGCTGGCTACTCCCATCCTGATTGGCTGTCCTTGGCACATGATATGCTACTGGCCTTAGCAGGTGTCCATGGCACTTCAGCTACAGCTTACGCTTTTCTTGAGCTAGCCTATTGTCATTTATTGATTAGCTGTATCTTACACGCCTATTATTGCGCTGGGAAACTACGCCGTATTTAGTTGATGCTTAGAAATTGTCCCTGTTCAGCCCTCCTATATTGGAAGGTAGAATTCCGGTATTTCATTTGTAGGGCTTAATCAGTGATCCTTTTCTGTTTGGTAAACCTTCTGCTTATTAATGCAACAAGTTGAATTAGGAATTATACGTTGTATAATAGCAGACTCAATCCATTAGTGACTCAGAGGATTATCTGCCATGTAATACTGACCCAAACCAATAAGGAACCCAATTATACACCGTGTAATGCTGATCCAAACTCAGTATTTCTTAGCCATTTGTATATCACTTGTTTGATATGAACATATACTCCCATCAGGCTGTGTGGGGCTGAGTTGATACAACATCTAGTAGGGTAGAATAGGTGATATAAAATTGATGATTTAGTGATTACACGCTGTGTAATCAGTAATATTCACTATATTGGCTAATGTTTATGCGGTAATACTAGTTACATCAATTATAATAAAGCAAGCAATATACAGTGTATAATCACTACACATTGGGATGATGATCAGTGATAATATGGCGTATAATTGTTACATCTATCATAATAAACTAACAATTACACGGTGTATAACTACCATATCAATTATAATAAACTACTAATTATACAATGTATAATTACTACACTTGATTAAGTGATAACCATATGATAATACGGCGTATAATTGTTACATCTATAATAATAAACTAACAATTACATGGCGTATAGCTGACATATCTATTAATATAATGATGACCAAGTGATAATACAGTGTTAACTGTTTAAGATCTGCATGTGATGATTAGCCTGATTATTTGTGGTCAATCAGCCTAATCTCACAATAGGGATTTTTATCCACCAAACTGGGGCCACTGAGAACCTGATTGTATAAAAGTCTGGCGGCAACTACAACTCCGTGCATCCACAAATTCACTGTTCTCTTATTGGTGAAAATTCTGTGGAGTCCCAGTTGAAGACAGACCTGGACCAAGGGCATCCGTGGGTCACGCTCCATGATAGCCATCATGAGAGAGTGGGCTTTTTCATCTTCAGTTGAAGAACAGGCATCATTTGAGGTTTTCTTGGTAAGAGGGCCACAGTTGATGTGTGCTTGCAGGGTTACAGCCACAGTGGACTTTGCAAAACCCATCATGGCCGCAATTTCCCTGAGGGACATAAGTATTCCTTGCTTTTCAATCATTTTGAGAACAATCTTCAGAGTGATCAATTTTTTTTCTATGACTTGCAGGCTGATTGACTGAGAAGGGATGTGTTTATCTTGGAATTTGTCAATGTCATCTGATTGGCTGTTTTGAGGTTCTGGGCTCTCTGGGTGACCCCATGGATCAAATGGCTGGTTTCAGATGCCATTGCTGATAAGGGATTTGGGTTGGCAGCTGCATGTGCATGGTAGGCAAACAGAGCCATGCCTTAAGTTGCAGGATAAAGAACAGACTCCTGAATGGGGCTTGCAGAGGGGCCTGCAGGTTGGGAGTGGCCATAGACAGAGGCTTCACCGTTAAGAGACCCAGTGTAGCCCTGCATGATTTTGTCAAGGCCAGGGAACAGCTTGTTGGCTTGGTTGTTATTGAAAGAAGACATAATAAATTTTTATTAAAATTTTAAACTCAAAAAGAAAAGTGTATATTTTAGTCAATTTTATTGTTATATATGTTAATTTTGTGAATGGTAGGATCTAAATTTTAGCCGTCCTAAATTGAAATAGGATGATTTTTGAGAATGCCTGTGCTTCCTAAAAGAATCAGCACAAATCCACTCTGTATCCTTTGACATCCTTTTTGAGACACCCATAAATTATATTTATTTCAGATTCCTCACAATTATGATTTGAAACTTGGTTCTTGGATTTGACAATCCATGAATTTCAGATTTGTTGATTTTTAAATAATGTCTATGATTTGTTTGAAATACAGGAAATCTCAAATTGTACATTAGAATCCCGCATTTCTGATTCATGTATCCCACATTTGTTTGTTGTGTTTTGTGTTTTGTTAGTTGAGTTATCTGCTCAAGAGGTTTGAAATTTACAAATTTAAATAAACCAAAATTAATCAAATTAAATGATTAATTTTAATTAATATTTTACTTTTCCCTCAGCTGAGTTGCCTGCAAAAGTGATTCAAAATTTGGACCAAGGATTTGACAATCCCGCATTTTTAAATTTAGGTTCTGAATTTACAGTACCGCTTTTATGTTGTATTGTTGTTGGCCCATGGCAACAGCAATCCCTGTAATGTCTCGCTAGATCATATCCAAGGAAGCGTGGGTGCTTCATATGAAGTCAGCTCTAAACGGAAGAATTGATCCCGCTCTGTGTTGCTGGTCTCCATGTATTTCCCCTGTACTTATCAAAAAAGCCAAGAGTTAACAAGGGCAAGGCAGCACCTTGAATTGACACCAATGAAAACTTGTTTTTGTTGTGAGCACAACGGTCAAGATTTTGCATTCTTGAAGAAAAAGAGTTGTTGTTTTTATTAAAAGTATTAGCCATTTTGAGTTTGTGATATCTGTATGAGAACAGATGTGCTTTCTAATTGGTGTGGGTAATTGTAGCAACTGACAGAGTCCAGTAGTTACTGGAGCCAAGTAAAAAAAGAGACATGTGGTCTTTGGGACGCAACACCAGCTGTGATGGTTTGGCAGGATTCTGGAAGTAACAATAATACACTCTTATTTTACTTGATACTACTACTAATTGTTTAGCAGTAATGTTGATGATTCTTATTTTTGTCTGCCTTTTAAATGATCTTGGAAGGACTTTTTATAGTATGAATTTGGCAGCCAGACTGGTGTCTAGCTGCAGATAACTTTTTACTAGCTAGCCTATCATCCCCAAGCTACTAGTTTCACCCCCAGAGCTGGATTTCAAATCCTGAATAAGGTTTTGGGATGAGGTAATATCCTAGGCTGTAATTTTTCCTCTTTAGCCTGGATATTTCTTTACTTAGTTGAGGCCAACTAAGTTGACATCCATAGGCTGGATCCCGTCTTGTGCTCGGTGTAATGCACAAAACTTGCACAGGCGGCCTTCCATCTCATTTCTCGGTGAAACAGGATGTTTGTAATTTCCTGCCTTTATTCTGTAGGGCGGGTTTGAGACTATTTCAGGATTCAGAATTTCTAACACCTATTTATAGAAGCTTCTGGATTCTCCAATGACCTGTGATCCAGAATGTCTCATGTGTCTTCTGGATTGTAAACTATATTAGTCTTGATATAGTTTTTCTGTATTCTGAAATAGACGTCTTACATCTGGCTGTGGCCTGTCTATTGTTAACCCATAGTTTTAGTGATGGAAATATGAATCAGTCAACCTTAATAGATCAGGATTTTCTGACAATCATCAAGCAAAAATAACTCATTTTTAAACAAAATTACCCTAGATGAAAACAAAATCAACATACCCAACACAGATAAATAAACCTAATCTATTGTTAAGCAATATAAATTTATTAAATCTTTAATTTTTTATATCTAAATTTATTTTGTTTACAAATAAGTTTTTTTGCTTAACATCATAGCTTTGAAAAACTACTGTACTAAATTTTGTGTTTAAAAATAATTTTAAAGCTTATATATTAAAAGTATATATCAACTAAATTTAAAATCTTATTTTAGTATTCACAAAAAATAATGTGTTTATTTTTGAATTCTAAATTTATATAAAACTATGTTTATTATTAATATGAAAATTTTATTCTCTGTGCTCATTTAATCTGTATTTTACTATAAAAAGTTTAGTTTAACAAAACAATTAAAAATAATAATAGTTTATTATTTATACTTCATGTTATAAAGTTGATTATCATACATTAAAAATCTTATTTATTCTTTTTTTGCCTTTTTTATAAATTGTTTAATATATTTTAAATTTTATTGTAATAGTAAATTAAAATATATAATATTTAGCCTCACAAAATTTTAGCTTATTAACAGTTAGTCAGAAATTAAGTTAAAACTATCTAATATATAATGTGTAATTAAAAAATGACCAAAGAAAAGTTTAGCACAAAAATTAAAACCTTAGAAGTTTATTTACTAACAGAGCAAGTTTTTTTGTGCTTGATACAGCGAGAACAGCTTGTTTTAATAAGTGTTTGCTCAATATGTTTGGCAGAAACAAGCTCAAGGACAACTATCATGGATTTGTGATCAGTAAAAGTGTGCACTTTAAGCTCAGGGGTATCAACCTTGCCATAAAAAGTAGGCCCAGCAAAAATAAAATCAATTCTACTTATTTTGAGCCCATGCAATTTATGACACAGACATATACAAGTCATGTACTTTTCTGAGCCACCCTGGTTGGTTTGAGTATCTTTTAGGCTGTGATAATTGATAGCTTCAACAAAAGATTGTGTGCCAGACCTGACTTTTTTCTTGGCAGTAGAAATCATATTCAGGGTTAATAATACAATTCATATCACCCATCATAAGAACTGTAGGGCTAAGTTCAAGCTCTTTAAATGCTATCCAGAATTTACGGTTAGGGTGAAAACGTGCTGGAGCATACACACATACTATCTGAAAGGTGATTTCTTTGTCAAAACATACATTAGCAATGATTACTCTTCCTCCAAAACGAACATCTGGTTTTCCTACAAACTGGAGGCTCTGATTAGGCAACCAAATACCGCAATGGCCAGTAAAGATAGAGTCACCAGATACTTCCGCTTCCTATCCATCTGGATAAGCATGTGTTTCTTGTAAACACACAACATGGGGATTTTCTTTTAAAACAGTTGAAAAAACCAGGGTCCTTTTAGCATTGTTGCAAAGCCCTCGGACATTATGATTTAAGATTTTCAAGGCATATTTTCCGCTGGCCCGCTTTTGTTGTTCAGGCTGAGCTTCAAGTAATGCATTGTTTTTTTGCTAAAAATTAATTAGTCTTACTTTAGAGTATTACTATTTAGGGCTGCAAGCAAACTGATAATCTTGTTTTCCTATTTTGTTTTCAGATTGAAGGTTGCAACATAGCTTTTGATTCCAAAGTCAATGATTTCCGAAAAGCTTAGTCTCATTTCTAAAACTTAGATATTTTTTAATAATATATATTTTTACCTCCAATCTTAGCTTTGATGCTTCAGAGCACTTTCTCATTTGCTGGTATTCTGTTAGAAATCCAGTTGTATAGATCAGATGGAGTACTGATCTTGTACTCAGTTTTCTTTTTGCTAATAAAATAAAATTTTAGTACAGATATAAAATACTTGTAATATTTAGTATTGTATCTAATTTTTACGTTGTATCCATATGGATCCCTTTAGGGTAGAGCTCACTATCAAAAAATAAACTCATTGAGCTTGACTAGTATATAAACACTATGTAACTTTTTAATAAAGTACATATATGGGCTTTCATCAAGGCGCCTTTCCAACACATTGAATCGAAAAATGATAATAATTATATTAGAATTTATATAAATGTAATTTAACCTCTTCAATCGTCACCAAATTTGAAGCCAATCTAAATTTGGTGACAATTGTAAAGTGTTGATTAACCCAAAGCGTCAACTCTTCTAACCAAGCTTAGAAAACACTACTTTTTATATATGACTTCAACCATTTCATGAGATTATTCAAGTTTATTGTACTTTTCCTATTTGGCAAATATAATTTTATTTTCAATTCGAAAAAAACATCGTGAAATTTCTAATTTGAAGGCGTCTTACTTTTACTCTAAGTCTAGCTAATATATAATTCTCCCAGAAAGAGGATTTGTCTGCAGCGATGGCAGAGAAGATACATGAACTCAGTGCCTCTCCGGTAGGTTCCTTATCTTGCTGCTGCCCCCAAAAAACAATGCACCGAGACTTTTCCTATGCTTTATTTTAGATTAACTAAGAAAGACATTATATTGTATTTTATCTTTTTTACTGTTTATGTTTTAGCCTCTTAATTCACCACAACTGTGCAAAAGATCATTTCAAAACCATAAATTGCCAAAAATTCGCAACTGCCACGAAGATCTCAACTTTATATATATTTCCATCCCTCGGTTTCTTAAGAAATTTGTTTAGAAAAAATCCCATTTTAGTGAGGCTGATCGAGGACGTCTGCCTGCAAGTAATGGTTTTCAATATAAATGCAAATATTTTTTGAGAAGTTTGGTCGATGTATCCTCTTTAATAAAGTTTGAACATTGTTTTTTGTTAAAAGTATACCTATTTTATCCTTGGGGACTTGGTTTAAGTGTCGAGCTTGCAAAACTGCAAGAACAGAGGCGCAAAGTAAAATCTGAAAACCAATTTGTAAAAAATTCGAAAAGTCTTTGGTGTTTTTCTTTTAAATGTGTAGCATTGAATATGGTTTGGATAACTCGATTTTAATCCCATCATAGGAGGGTTAGAGGACAGAGCCAGATACGACCGACCTGACACAGTATTTGCTTCTACTATGGAAGACCAAGAAGCCCTTAGGGCCAGTGAGTCTAATCTAGCAAAGAAGATCAAAATATCTAATAAGCTTGTCCAAGGTATCGCAAATGTAGAAACTCTAATATCCTGATGCGCACCCGAGTTTGATGAGATGGACGACAACCAACTTTCCACCTGTGAACGGAAAAAGATGGATGCTTCTGAACACAAGATACCCAGCAGTGAATTATCTCACATTCATGAAGCTCCCAAGAAGACATTCTTTGAGCATCCCTGAGCGCGATGAATTCGGTCGCACCAGACTTCTGCGCCGATCCGAGACCAGAAAGCTACAGGCGTCTGATGGAGAGATTTTTCAGACGATGAAATGTCGTTGATGTCAAACGAGAAAACAAGAGAAAAGAGTGGGAATGACAGCGAAAAGAAAGAAACAAAGGTTCATTCCTTTTTATCACTAATATTGACCCTCTATAACATATCCATTACAATGCCACTCAAAGCCTGTCCAACTGTGAATCAAACTAACCCTAGAAGAGCTGTGCACCAGGGGTTTCGGATTCTACAAGGTTTCCAATATTGAAGATGGACGCCGATGGATCAGTTAAAGAAGTTGCGCGAAGGCATAATGCCTACCTTATCAACATTTCGTAACATAATTGACTGATTGTAAGCGAGCGCTGCAGCAGTCCATCCTCGACTAATGAAATGGGCACTTCAGGATCCCATTAGAAAAATCAGTCTCCTCCATTCTAGCCGCAATCCAAAATTATTATTTCTGCTCCTTATTTTGCCTCTAGCTAGAGGAGGCCCAAAGGGAAGCCTCCTACTGACATTTACATTAATATGTTCCCTCCACACGTTCTTACTTTAATGTATAAAGTGAGACAGCATAGCTGATTGGCGCTATCTAAGCTAAAGTTATTGATTTACCCTCCGTTACTTCAAGTACTTGAAGATTAATTTTGTCCTAGATAGTTTACGACTGGTTGTTCACTGGCATTTAATAAACACTAGGTTAATTTACAACCAGAGGTTAAAGGCCAGCATTATCAATTTGAATTTTGTAATAAACATATTTTACACCCCTGAGACTTATGACATCAAAACAGTGCTTTTCTCAGGCTACCAGCTTCCAAACAGAAAAATGCTGAATATTTTTTATTTTAATACATTAGTTTTATAACCTGCTGAGATAAACCTAATTATTCTAGTCTAAAGCAAAATCATCGCAGCTGAGAATGAAATAACTCAGCTTAAAACAAAAAGAAGGGAATCCAAATCCAAAGTAATTTAATATAAATTCCTTGATTCTCAATTTTGTTTAAATCTGAGTTGTTTTCATTTTCAGCTGAGATGATTTGACCTTAAGTTAGAATGATTCATTTAATTCAACAGGTTATAAATCTAATGTAAAGCAAGCAGCAAAGCACTAACTAATAAAAGTCAAAGCTGATGGAAGCTATCAGTGACCAAAAACCTCATGTGAGTCCAAAATATGCTATAAATTGCCGCAAAAGCACTATTCTACTATCCAGCTTAAAGTATAAATATTATTGCCAGGCAGTGCAGGAGCTAAAATTTTAAAAGCCCTGACAGATTTAATTAAGACTAAATTCAAGCAAATTGGTCTAGTGTAATAACTAATCTCATATCTGAGAACAGATCGGGAATGTCAGGCACTCATCTGCTAGGAAGTAACCCTCCTAGATGGTGAATGATTGCCGAGGGATTTAATCCCGTGACCAGAGATCCCACAGGTAAGGAGAATATTCCAAGATGGAATAACTCTCCAAGGAGTCGGTACCGACCTAGGAGGGGATTAAAGCGGCCCAGAAAGAAGTAGGCGCCGAGATAACTTAACAAAAAGGCCAAAGCCAAAGGACAAAACACTTGAGGTTTGTTCGCCAAAGGAGGAGAACCATAAAACTTGGTTTCCTCACGCACAGGGGGATTATTGGAGATTGGGCTTGCTGTATACCAGACTCCCGGAATCACGCGGCGCCAAGAGCTATCCAGGAACTGGGAATCTGCAGTTGTGCCGGAATCAGCGCGGGAACCTATCAAGACGCTAGCAAACACCATCAAAGTCAGGACTAACCAGAGTAACCATTTATACCCAAGACACTCCCCATGAGGTGTTTTGGGCAATTTCATGGCCTTGGAAAGTTAGAGGTTGTATAAGAATAAAAATTAACAAACAGTCACTTAGGTGAATGTAGACTTTATTGATTGAACAAATAATAAAATAGAGCTTATCAGCTTTTTATAGCATGGTAGCAAACATAATATAGGAAAAGGAGTTTGGGAAATTTGGAGATGAAATGGAGATAAAATGGAAATTTGACAGTTGGGAAATTCAAACTGGGGATTATAACCTATCTCCTTATGACTTTCTCACTTCTTCAATATAAGTTACTTATAATTCATTAGCTTGGTCTTTCATTTTTGGGCAAGGCTTTGACTGGTATGGCTTCCCCACAGAAACTAGAGCATCAGGAGGTGATTTACACAAGACAATAGAAGGAAAGGCCACCAAAAGACCCGAAACCAGGCACAGAATGTTGTCAGCTTCATCTTTGCTGTCAACATCACCGGGCAAAAGTACTGGACAATTAGAATCATAGTCATCAATCATTGATTGGCTCAAAACCAATTTAATAGGTAATGATTGGCTTAAACTAGAATTAACATTTGAATTTAAATCTATATCCGCTAATTCATTAACTGACCCGGGTTTGAATTTTGTTGTTGAAAACAGTGTCTTAGGAGGCATTTCCGGATTTAAATCAAAAGGCAAAAAAATGGATACTACTTATTAATCCATCCCCTTTAGCAGAATCAGAAGCCAATAAGGGAACCAAAAATTATGCCTCTTTAGACAGAGAAAGTTTGTTGTCAAGAATGTTTAAAAAAGCATTCCTGACAGGGAATTTCAGGCTTTATTGTAGCCCAATTCAAGCAAACAAGTTTTTATTAACCTTAAAAAACTCTAACAGTATCACACTAGGTGTGAAAGTAAAAAATTGCCTGGCTTTTAACATATAGGGTTTTAGTCAGAAACCAGGGTTGAGAAATTTTTAATTTGGATGAAAATATTCTTTTTTTAAGGATTATTATATGTTTTAATCACCAAATAAAGAAAAATCAAGCTCATGCTGCAACCAAGGTTGACCTCCTGCCCACCAATGTATCTCACAATATACAGAGGGCGCTTGTAAAAGCATCCCATGATGTATCAAACAACATTGAGCATTTCACTACCAGTGTTAAAATACAGGCAATATCTCCTAATTAGGCATGTAATCAATTCTGAGTGCCAATTCCTCAATTAGATATCATCACTCACATTATACTTGGATTCTGCCACAATGTTACTCCCTGATAGATTAATTGCTCCATTTTTTATTTACTAACCAATTTTTTCAAATAAAGCTAAAATTTATTTTTATTTTTGTCTCTTCTATTGGACTGCTGTCTTTCCCAATCTCAATACTGAGCTATAATTAGTTCAGTTGTAACACTCAGAACCAAAACAAAAGTTACATCATAAAGTCTGCTGGTTCCAGCAAAAAAGATTAAATATATTAACTAAAGTGCTGCTCTTTATCTTATCAAGAACTTAAGTTTTTATTTAGGGTAGGACACACTATTTCAAATACAGCATCTCAAAAAACGCTATCTCAATTTACGCTATCTTGATTTTATATATCTCAATTTTATAGTAAAAAACCATTTCAATTTACAGCATTTTGACTAAGAAAAATGGTTTTTAAAATTTTAGGTTTTTTAACTCCAAAAATAACCCAAATTATTCTCAAAAAATAAAAATTCAAAAACATTTCTAGGCTTAAAAAGGCCTCTGATTTCCAAATCTGCAATAAAAAAGGAGTCTATTAATAATATCAAGGCTGTGTAAAGCCCAAAAGATAAAATATACCCAAAAACGACTATTTTCATCTATTATAACTATAAACTATACTTCAAATAAGCATACAATTGTAACAAATACTAAATAAAATTAAAAGAATGATAAAAGTAAAGGAAAGAAGAGAGAAGATAAAGAAGTTTTTATTGCAAATAGGCTCAAACATTAGTTGAAAGAGCAACAGAGATAGCTTGGAGATGCTCAAGCTTTTTATCCCTGGGATAGTAGGCAAGGACCACCTTGCTTATTTCAGTGTATTTCTTTACCGCCTTAGTCTGCTTGAGGGTTTGCCCTTAGACTTCATGCAAGTCTTAAAGAGCTGGGCAGAGATGGCTTTCTGGGTTTTTAAATGCACCATTATTTTGTTGAATTGGGGCTTTGGACCCTGACCCTTGTAGCAAATTGGCTATGTCATCTTTCAAGGAAAAAAGTGGTCTTGATCAAACCATCTTTGATCTGCTTATAGCAGTTTCATGTGATTTAGTCACCACACTTTCTGATGCGGCGTGCTCCTTGAAACACTCCAACCCATTGAGTTTCAAAATACTCTATGAATGGAGCAAAGGCTGCCTGGTTGACTATGATATATGGGTGGCAAAGGAGGGCGTCATAGAAGGCATTTGTCTCTTCCTTTCTTACTAAGGCAGGGGCATCAAAGCAATTAAAGAAGTCCTTGGCCACTTTTGAGCCTTCTGTCTTGACAAGCTCATGAAGTTCAGAGAACTTTTGAAGGCGGCGGCAGAGTGCCTGCCAAAAGCAAAAGTAGCATCTCTGAGGGGAGCTCTTGAAGACTCTAATAAAAGCATTGGCCTGAGCCTGCTCAAAATCTACTACCAGGTATTCATGACATGGAAAGCTTTTGGGCTTTTTCTTGATTGGGGTGGCTTCCTCTGACTGGGCCTTTTTCTTGCGCCCTCTAGTCCCCTTTGGCTCCTCTTCAATAGTTGGGAGGATCTCATACAACTTGGTCTTCAAAATTGAAAGAGCTTGGACATAAGTTTCCTGCTTCTTATTTGGGAGGAAAAAGAAGACCAGGGAAAGAACTAGATTTCCCACCTGCCCATGAATGTTCCAAAGCTGGCTAAATAGCTTTGGGCAGGTGGAGAATTTTTATTTGTAAGCCAGGTCTTGCATTAAAGAAGGTTACAGAGATCCTTGGAGGCAGAAAAGCAAATAATTTGCTCATGGATATGTTGACTGTCATTGTGAAGGAGGAATATCTCTTCATGCCATGAAAGCTTCTGCTCCTCAGTTAGAATCAATTAATCAATTAATGTAGCACTGATGTTTTCAGTGCTCAGAGCATACATCTGATTGGTGAGGTATCTCTGCAATTTAGTGGTGCCACCAACAGCAGCAAGTTGGGAGTCATTGAGATTTAGAAGGGCATCATTCACTACCTCAGTGGAGGTTTGATCTCTGGTGATTGAGATAACCTGGCAAAGAAACCAGCAGATCAGTTGGTATATGAGATTGAAAGGCTTGGTGCAGTCATGGCCAATTTTCAGGGCTTTGAATCTGGTGAATCCATAGGTGGTGAGCCTTGCAGGGCACCCAACATTATCACATTTGTAGTGATGCTGGCTGATTTCTTTCTTCTTGTTGTTACAGCTGAAGCTGTATTCTTTATATACAAAGCCAGCACCCCCTTCTTGGTTGTAATTGAATAGCTGGCAGGGTATGTGGTGGGCACAGAAAAGGTGCCATTTTGATTGCAAATATTAAGACAGTGTTAAGATCCCAGAGCTCAATTTGCTCATCTGCAGGAGCACCAGGCTCCTGCTCCTGCTCCTTTTTCTCTTCAGGTCTGAGGTGGGATCAGAGTGACAATTGAAGCTGAATAACTTCTCTTGTGGATCAGAGGAGTAGTAAATAAATGGAGAGTGAGGAGGGGTAGGACTGTTTTTCTCTGGTTCAGGTGATGGAGTGGGGGTCTTGGGGGGAGCTTTAGCCTTAGAAGGCTTCTTTTTTGGGGTTGTCTTTGCCTTTTTGGTCTTGAGAGGAGTTTTCTTGCCCTTGGAGGCCTCAGATGCCTTAGGCGCAGCTTTGGTGGTAGGCTTGGGAGGCATCTAAAAGTGAATTAGTACCAAAACTGGGCATTTTGGGGAAAATTTTCAAAGAAAAAATGGATATGTTTCAAATAAAAAAATGTAGTCAATATTTTTGCATGGAATTGTAGAGAAAGTCTTAAAATATATACTATCAAAATTTCAAAGTTTTTTATTTTGTAAAAATAATTTTTTTATTAGTAACACAAGTAGACAAAATTTTGAGTTTTGACTGAAAAATTGCTGTTGAAATGGCGTTTTTGAAGTGACGTAATTGAGGTGCCCTTGCGCAAAAACATTGTGTTTTTGACCATTTTTTATATTAAATTAACAAATTTTTGGTGGAGCTACCTCAACCAGGCAAAGACTAAAACTTGAATTTCTCAAATCCTAGTCTATACAACTGTGGTTAAAAAGTACCCAGTTGTTTAGAGGAGGCTAAAAAATATATATTTGCAAAGTTTCAGGCAATTTCTTACATTTTTTTATTAATATGGGTTTTAACGTCAATTTTTACTTTTTAAAAGTGGAAAGCAAGAATTGCGGTGGGAGAATTGATATAGCGTAACCTTGCGTCATATGTAATTTCCCCTTATTTTCCCCTATCTGTTACGTGCATCAAATCAATTGGGTGATATGAAACCCAGTGGAATTTCAAGTGACGTAAATCAAAATGGCGTAATTGCCCTCTTTCTTATTAAAATCACTATTAAAATATTTTATTAAGAGATCCCTTATCAACATATCCATGTATAATAAAGCTATAAATTACATATAACAAAACTGCTTCTTTATCCAGCAATGACAATCACTAGAAGGACTATCATAGTGGCGTCTTTTTAGGTTGTTCCTTTTATAAGTGTCTTAGATTAATACTATAGGAACATATTCTGGCATTATATAACAGGCTTCATTTTAGTTTGGGTATAAGCTTATTTTAGTTAAAGATAAATAATGTGATTTGAATGACATAAAGTCAAGATGGCATAAACACGCCCCACACTAAGTGATTTCATATGTAAATAAAGTTAGCAAAATAAGATTTAATTAATATGACATGAAGTGACAAAATTGAGATGGCATAAATTCAAGATGGCACATTATAAAAGTATATGTAAAGTTTAACTATTTTATTTTTTATTCTATTTTTTGTGATTCAAAATCACTACCACAAAAAACGCCATCTTGAATTAAATTTGAGATGGTGTAAATTGAAGTGCCATTTTTGAAATGGCCTTTCTTACCTTATTTAGGTAAAAACTAGAAACTAGGTGAGATATTCTTTACAACTCATATTAAGCATAATACTAAACTTTTTTTGTTAAGCTCTCAGTTGTAAAATTAAAAAACACAGTAAAAAATTATATAAAGTATTTAAGTCTGTGAGCTAATAGTTAACCTTCAGTGATAAATAAAAAGACTATCTTAAGGTTTTTGGAATTGAAAGTGTTAAAAAATCTTCAATTAATCCCTCTCAGAGAAGTAATTTTCTGAGCAATTGCCCAACTTATCATTAAGTTGGTGGCACTCTTATCAATTGTCCATCTAATACAGGGATCAACCCTTTTGAGTCCTAAGCAGAACATTAACTGGACAAGCCCCATGACTGTCATGACGTGCATGGACGGCATGTAGCTTCTCATGATACTGTAAATTCAGAACCTAGACGTAAAAATGCGGGATTGTCAAATCCTTGGTCCAAATTTTGAATCACTTTTGCGGGATAGCCTAAGTCAAGATTTTTGGATCTTGAGGAAGAAGAGATATAGTTTTTATTATTTGTATTATGCATTTTGGGATAGATGATCTGTAAGAAGACATATGCGCTTCCAATTAGTGTGGAGGGGTATTGCAGAGGGCTGTGTTCTGTTGCTGCTCGAGCCAATTAATGGGAAAGTCCTGTGGTCCTTTGGAGATGCGACACCGTCTGTGGTGGTTTGGCAGGATTTTGAAAGTATCAATAAGTCACTCTTATTGTACTTGACACTACTACTATTTGGACTAGTAGTAATGTTGATGGGTATTAAATTGTCTGCCCTCCAAGTGATCTTGGAAGGACCCTTTATAGTGTGAAAGCTAGCAGCCAAACTGGCGTCTAGCTATGGACAACTCTTACTAGCTAGCCTATCATCCCCAAGCTACTAGTTTCACCCCCAGAGTTGGATGCCAAACCTGAATAAGGTTTTGAGATGATGTAATGTTCTAGGATGCTGATTTCTCCTCTTCAGCCTAGATATACCTTGACTTAGTTACAGCAAACTAAGTTGACACCCATTTTGGCCGACCTGCCCTTGTGCTTGGTATAATGTGCAAAATGCGCATAGGCGGTCCTCTGTCTCACTTCTTGGTGAAACAGGATGTTGTAATTCCCCGTTTTATTCTTTGGGTTGGGTTTGCATCTTAATTCAGGATCCAGAATGCCTAACATCTAATTATAGAAGCTTCTGGATTGTCCTGTGACCTGAGACCCAGAATGTCTCAGGTGTCTTCTGGATTGTTAACTATATTAGCCTTGTTATAGTTTCTCTGTATTCCAGAATAGCTGTTTCAATCTGGCTGTGTCCTGTCTGGTGTCAACCCACAGCTTTAGTGATAGGGATATGGATCAGTCAACCCTAATATATCAGGATTTCCTGACATTTCCCCTCACTTGACTGAGCTATATAGTCTTTGGAGAACTTCTTCAGCACAGGAATATTAGTAGCAACTATTCTGGGGTTAGTAACAAGACTGATGCCCGCCAGATGGTGGTGCAGATGTCAGAGGAAGACTGTTGCCATTTCTGTGGGCTTTCCAAGGAGGCCAAGGCGATGTGCTGCTTTGTGGGCTTTGACAAGCGGATACTGGTTCACTCTGGTCTGGGCTGGAAAGTTCATTACCAGATGAAAATAGTGATTAAATCCTGGTGGAGTGTGAAACCGCAGGGCGGTCTTCCGTTGGTAGAGAAAAGCGCCTAGCTGAGGCTCAGACTAGTTCAGCGCGTCCCACCCTCAAAATTTGGAGAGGGAGCCCTTGATAGTGGACCCTAACTCTGGTACCTTTACTTATTGCTTGGTGGACGCCAATCTGCCTGACCTCAACTCTGTGCCCTTACTTCAATTGGGTGAAGAGGGTTTCTCCATCTCCCAACTTTGTTTGGGAATATTGTGTTTGGCTCCTGGGGACAACATCCAGGAGGACACAGCGGGAAATCTTTATAACAAAATATTTGAGGTTTGAAGCTAGCCTTGGGTTAGCCTTCAGGGCAAAATTAAGGGCACATACCTTAATTTCCTGGAATACAAGATGTGAAAGTCCTTTTGGCAGAAAGAACAGGAAAAAGCTTGAAGATTATTAAAGCCAACACAAATGTGGATAAACTTGTCTTTATTAGGAGATTTGATTCTACTTAAATAGTAGACAAGGGACAGTGATAATTCATTGGAAAGAAAGAGTGGCTGAGGGGGTCACATTGGGATGAGGTCATACCAGGATCATTCACAGACAGGTATGATAATCCGGAATGGGTGGATATTGGACCAGACCCATTTACAGACGGCAAGGAATTTCCAAACTTGAAAGCAAAACCAGTCAAATCTTTGCAGCTATCAATATTTGAAGGCCATATCAAAATATCATTAATGGCGCAATTTACAACATCTCCCCCCTCAAGATTGGACACAGTGAGTTGATATTTGTAGAGAAATTTGGAGTGAACGTGCAAAAAAGAGTGTCCAGAAGACAGAAATTTCACAGTATACTTGACACCCTTTTTAAAGGTGACTTCACAGGGCCCAACCCAGAGGGAATCCAGCTTATGAGCTCTGCCCCCAGTACAATTCTGGTAGTAGAGAACCAGGTTGCCTATTTGATACTCAGGGAGGGGGGCTCTAGCAGCATTAGACAGGGAGAGCTCCAGAGCCTTGACCTTGTAAGCAGTGGAATAAGCTGTTGCTTGAATGTCAATGATACAATTAGTTAAGTCTTTAAC